>JAYRBW010138157.1:0-15338 GCA_036023295.1 Invenusta paracnida
TTTTAATATAGTAGCACTGTTATCCAGCGAAATTAAACGGTAAAAATAAAGATTCAAATGCAAAGCATCTATATATTTTTACTTTTTGCTCTTTTTATATATTATTAATTATATATTTATATTATTATTATACTGTCTTTTATATGCGTTTATTAGATTGTTTACTCAATTTTATTATTTGTATTTAAAATTCATATCTATTTATATCTAATGACTGTACTAAACTTTAAACACAGATAATTAACCCATAAGAGCAAACAACAATGAAGCAAAACGTTTGTCTTTATTATAAGTACATATAAGTATTATCTTTGACTCTATATACATAAAAAAACTGCACAGAGTAGTTAGTAACAATTAGAAATGCTGGTTTGGGCAGTGTATCGAAAAATCCACACTACGTTCCTCTTACCAATCAGATATTTAAAATAAACTAACCAATAGAAGTACTAACTTGTTCTTAAAAGAAAATAAATAGTATACAAGAAGAGTAAAGAAAATCGTATACAATAGTGGTAGTAGTATGTATATAATTATTTTATGTATTATATACATAAAAAAATTAAAAAGTAGATGCTATTCCTAATTTTAAAACCATTCTTCTTAATACAATAATGTGCAAATTTGTATTGTCAAACAAATTAAGTTTGCTGTAAGTTTGCCATAAAGTGGCTAACAAAATAATTCCATACACGATTGAGTATATTTGGTAAATACAATACTGGCTAAAACACAATACAACTAACGTAGAAGATTATAGGAAAGAAAATAATTGGGTAGAAAAAATACAGAGTATTTATATATAATATATAAATGTATTAAACCAAAGCAATGGGATTAAATATTGTAGTATTGTAATATTATATAAATATAAGTGTTTGTAATCATATATAATGAATGAATTGTCATGATTGAATTTGAAAGATTCCTTGAAAAAGAGTCTAAAAATGTTGGTCCTAGGTACTATTTTATACATCATAATTACATAATAATAGTATTTGTATTTACCGTATGTGTGTGTAAATAATATCTTTAATCAAAGAGATCAAAAGCAATGCAGTAATGACTGGATAATGCAAAATATATAGGCATAAAAGAGATCAACAATGCTGATTAAAAAACAAATTGTATATACGAGTAGGTACACTATAAAACCGATCTAATAAATGGCATTATTACAATATTGCGTAATATCGTCTAGGTAATGTAGTTATGTATAGAATAGGATTGTACAACTGGTTTGTACAACCAGAAAAGGAAAACCGGATTATTTAATTCAATATATAAAAAGGTAAGATCTTTAAAATGATTTACGGTATCGTAATATCGTATAAATGCAATATAAATTAGTATTTAGCAAGTTTTATTTTCAGAAGAGGAGTCGGTGGCTTGTAAGAAAATTAGTTTTGGAAGAAAGTACAAACGACTTTTTGTCATGTTGGGAAAATGTCGCAATCTCTCTGTATGCCATAAGCGAGAATATTGTCAGAATATTTACAACAAGCACTATAAAGGGTTTCCTTCGTAAAATAATGACAAGTACAGAATGAAATTACACAAGTAAGTGATACAATGTCATGTATTATACAAGACATTGGCTGCAATATAATTGAACAATCGCATGCAAAGAAGCCAGTAATAATTAATCCTTCAAAATGTATATACGTAATACTACAATATGTATATTATACAACATAGCTTTGGTATCTTTTAAAAACCAAAAGAAAAAAGACACAAAGAAACATGTGAACATGTTTAACCTGAAATAATAACCAATACAATAGTATATTTGGCTTAGAACATCGAATCTCTCATTTAGTTTCCCTTTTGTCCTGTTTTGTTAAATAAATCGAGATTTCGCAATTAATATAATTAGATAACATGATATTTTTTATGAAATACGAATAATTACACAAAATGACCCGGTAGAATGTAAAAAGAACAACAGATGTTGAATATTTGAATTGCAAGTAGAAGACGTCTGTCTTTTGTATCATAGGTCAAGGTGATTTAAGTAAGTTTGGAGTAAGTATAGAAAACTTGTCTGTGGAATTTTTGAGATTTCAAATAAATTATTTACCTGCATATATTATTAACTTAAAAAACAGGAGAGATACATGACAGTAGATTCAACTTTTGATCAAACTACTCGCACTGTTACAATATACGTTGTGCAACTATTTATATTATGTAACAAGCATGTAAATATTGCGTAATAGCACAAAATATGTGTACATTAAATTTATTAACTAATATAGTAAATAAGCATTATTATGAGTTTCTAGCTCTTTGTAGAAAGCAATCAATTCAAAGTTTGAGCGCAACATTCACGTCACTAAATTCTCTGCATTCTACAGCATATTATGCATTACGTAATCTAATAAAAACAATTACGTAAGCAAACAATTCACGTTTGATTTTGATTTTCGTGTACTTTTGATGCTAAAATTTACACAGTAAATGAGCAGTCATAAATGGACGCAGTGTCACAACAACAACTTATGTCACACAGTGTCAACCCCGGACCTTTCTTCTCAGCTAGACAACAGTAGTCATTCGCCTCCGCTGCTGATCCGATTGATCCCCGTTTGCCGAACTGCAACTGTCCTCTACTGCTGCTGCACGGGATGATGGTTCACCAACTTCGCCATCGACCTCTGGACCACTTCCAGTGTTTCCGGTGATGTAGCCGCGCTGAAGAAGAGCCTGAGTGTAGGCGTGACTTGGCATGTAGTAGCGGTCCGTGCAATTTGTGTGCGAGCTCAATTCGTCCTCGCTGCACCAGTCAGACCTGGAAGCGATCGAGGCATCAAATTAAAAAGAGTTACGTTTTTAAGGTGCATTTTGTAAGAACAAAAAGATATTATTATTATAGCAGAATGTATTTCATTAACAGATTGAAATTTTGAGTAAATATTCCTGCTGTTTACACAATATAATAATTCAATTACAATTTTAATTTTAATTAATATTTCACAGAGTATTAATAGTATTTATTAGTATTAATTATCGTCATTATTTTAAATTCTATTATTAATGTTGAAAGGTATTTATCTGGTAAATAGAAAATAGTTTGTTTTTAAAAATAATTCAAACTCTACAATAAATTGGGGTGCTTTTAATAACAATAACACTATATTAACGATGTGCTATATATTAACGCGGGAAACGAAAAGTAACTGCTCATAAACATTTTATTAATCTTTGAACTAAATTAATTTTAAAATAAATAAATATAAAATATGAAATAATTTATTATTCAATGCAAAGTAACACAATAATCTATCATTCTTTCTTATGTAATTCAATTGTCGAGATGATATATTTATGGACAGCATTCAGAAACGTTAATTTGTACGTGCGTATTAAAAATAATTATAAACTTAATATTATAGGGTTTTTAATCATTTTCGCAGTCTATTATTATAATTATCATATTGTCTTAATCAAACCAATACTATAAACAAAACACAGTTTTTCAATTAATATAATTTCAGGAAATGAAAAATTTAATTTTATATCAATTGTATTTCGTGTAACTGCTGAAATGCATTACCCAGACTACTAACAACATAATTTAGAAAATAAAATTAAAAAATCAGAGTATACCAAAAACACTACATACATAAATGGGTTAGTTAACAATGTGAATACATAAAACAGAGTAAATAAATTATAACAAAAAAAGATTTTTGACAAAGAGATAACCGCTGTATATCTCACCGATAGTTGTCGTTTTCATACTCCGAGTCGTCTGGAAAAAGAGCCAGACCACCGGGATCACTGCCGTGAAAGAGTGGCTGATCCCCCCCAAATTGGACACAACTCAACGAACTCGCGATGGAAGAACTAGAAATGCAGCCAGGAAGGACGTAGGAGTGAAGTTCAGCTGGAAGCAGGTTCCGAACTCGATCCAGACGTGATACTAACTTGTCTAGCGTGGGACCGCCCCCTCCGCCGCCAACACCGCCCCCACCAGAAGCCGCACCACCTGTAGAGGCTCCATGGGGGAGAGAGGGTGGCCCACCAGCACCGCCACCACTAGAGAGGAATTCGGGATTGAGAGCCTCAGCCGAGTGGGAGCGACGTATGCCCGCGAGATCGGTGGAGCCACTCAGATTAACATAGGGTGAAGGCATACCTATCAATTGAGGAAGCAAATGTGGGAGTGACATTGAAAATAGTAACTACTATTATGCCCGAAAATTATAATGAAGTGATTTAAATGTTAAAAGAAATACATTTTCGACATACTAATATAATAATAAGACTAATATAAAACACTAGTACTTACAATTAATATTTAAGTGGTATATGACTAGAAACAATCCTTAGTTTTATTTTTAAAACAAAATTACTCCTATATAGAAGTAGGAACTGGTGCATTCTGGTGGCACCTGTTAAGACAAGTGGTACCACAGTGTTATAGCGCTCGACGTAACAAAAATAAGTGAAGTATACTTGTGCACACTCACACAGAAATTGTCATGGAATGTTATCTCAGCTCTATTTATCTGTTGTTTACAAATCATGCACCTGTTTCAAAACGCTGAATATATTAATGCGCTTTTATTCCTCTACCAACATGGCATTATTCGCATGGATCCTCCAAATTGTCCTAATTTGAACCGACTAATGACCGAAGTACGCTGATATGGAAAAGAGAACGAATTGATTATCCACTGTTTATTTCACAAAGTAACAAAAAAGCATTCAAGAAAACAGTTTTTTGGTTTAGCATCGAATTTTACTGTAAGAGTTTTATGATTGCATAAAATTTGCTTCCAGCATTGCAACAGTTAACTGGTCATGAAACCTTGTCCACCATTCAATAGTATCGGTATCGCGCTTGCAGTCATGACCAATATTGGAGCACGTTGCTCTGAAGTCCACGGTATGATAGAACCCTGTACTGAAATATTTCATACCACTGTGTCCTGTGAATTTTTATGTTGAAATATTTATAATAAACGAGTAGTATTTTGTTATTCTTTTTTTGTAGTAAGAATATAAAATATGAAATTATATAGTATAAAAGTATATAAAATATGTTTAATAATTATTTTGACTTTTTTCATTAACGTAATTATCTAATTTTTGTAATAATTTTTGCAAAATAGTTTTAGTCCAAATCCATTAGTAACAAATGAAGTATATAATCAACTCATAGGCTTACATAATATAAGTATAATAAAATATCGACAGAATAATACATTACATTTTTTATTTAAACCAAATTACGAGTATAGAATTAAAAAACAGTTTAAAGAGTTGATAAGTATTATACTCATGTACAGTCACTTATTACCTCGCCTGTTCCGCGGGTTTCTGAACCTTGGACCCGCCGGGCCGCCTCCGCCCGGGCGCCTGAAGGCCGAATACTGACTGTCCCCACCGAGCTGGTTCACTAACTGCTGCCTCTGCTGTTGCTGCAATCGTCTTTGAGCCGGGCCTGCTCTTTGCTGGTGTCTACCTCCTCCGGCATGGGGAAGTTGTAGGTGATTGTTATCCTCATCGCCCCGGCTCTCCTCTTCCCGGTCTGAGAGGAGGGAGAAGAGGGTGTCACTCGGGGGTAGAAGGAGTTCTGGTGGCGGCGATGCCCGACCTTCGCCTCCTGTAGAGGCGGGAACACCCTCGCTGTCATTGTCGCCTGCTTCGTGTGTTGAAAGGGGAGCGAGGATGAAGGACAATAAACATGCGAAATTATTAGGAAAAATACCATAATGTTACTTTTAAGTTCGTGTTTGAACAGAATCGTACACATTGAATTAATATACACTGCTGCTCAACATTAATTTTCTCTATAAAATGGAAGGCAAACTAATCATAGCAAACATTTACTGCTAAAAAAGAAAGATTAGTTTTGAGTACATAGAAAGCAGAAATTCTACTCATCAGTAAATCAACAAATCCCATTTTATGCCAACATATTATTTACTTGTTAATTTACAGCTATCCTATCGCTGGTATTGTGAAAACTATTTTTTATTTAGTTTAACAAGATTGTGTTAACATGTTTCGTTTATTCAATTTTAGTTAATCAATATCTCGATTAACTAAAATTGTGTATCTGCTATCAGAAAATTAAAATCTAAAATTAAAACAAACTATAATTCTCTACTACATGTATTATAATATAGTAAGAATAATAATATAATGTTTCATTAAATGTTGCCATAAATACACTTCAAAATTAAATAAAAAATAACGATACACTATATATGTATATTGGAATTAATAGATATTAAATTTAGATAGACCACTAGATAATTAATTAAAGCGCAAATTCATTGTTGAGCAAAATTAGTTATAGTAGGTATAGGTATTTAAAAATCTATGATCAATTGTCGAAATTAATCTATAATAAATAAAACATAATATATTTGTGGACTAATTAATGGGTACATAATTATTCAAATATATTCCATTATTCCTAATATAACTATTCGTAAAAAGAAAATCCGATCATGTCTGGTAGACTGGATTAGTAAAAATTGAAAACAAAAGACAAGTTATATGTACGCTGTATTAAATAACATGTAGCTGTATGAATATATTCCATTATAACATGTACTTATAGTATTTTTAAATGAAAATCAAAATAAATGTTGAGTTTGAAAAATAAATGGATGTCTGTGATAGGAGTCTATACAAATAATCCACCTATAGGATAAATACAAATTAATCAAATCAAATCAAATCAAATGAATATTAAATATGGAAATTCAAAATATTTATCTATATTGTATACAAAAATGCCTGATATACATCAAAATTAATAACTGAATGTTAACTTATAGCTATTAAAAAAGATTGTACGTAAATATAGTAAATAAGCAAATAAAATTATAACCATAGAGTAATATTGAACAGTGTTTTGACTCGTTGATTTCATCGTGTTTTAAATTTTGGTCGATAGATAATCGTTGTATTTCAATGAATTTGCATAAATTGGTAAGACATAAATAGTATTATCGTTATAATTTAAAGACTCAATATCGAGACTTGAACAATTTTAATATATATCACAAGAATTTATAAAATATAATTATAGCTACACTTGTGTCTAAATCTTTTATACCACATTTACTATTTAAAAGATGCTGTTTTAAAACATTATTTTACAAAATATTTACGGTTAGAAAATAGTATAGTATACCTATCAAACAGTTTTTAAAATTCAAGAAAAGTTACAACTTTATCTATCAATACTCTATGATTATAACAACGCAATTATACTTAAAAAACGGAAATTACGTATATACCTGTATATAATATGTATATCTACAATAAATTAAGCTTAATTTTCCTTCATTTAAATACAATAAATTTCCTTGTTTTATGTTACAGGCACAGACAAAATTTGAGATTAAACATAAACCTTTGATCTATTTTTTGCAAAATATAAAAATTAAACAAAAACGGAGAGACAACACCAAGTAGATTTGGGTTATGTGGAAATAACGTGTAAATCAATCGAAATAACAAATAATCAATAGGTATTATTTTAATGATGACGATGATTGATGATAGCAATAAAATGGAATATTAGAGAGGAATGTTGGAATACATAGAATGTTGCTATTAGGTCACTGTGTATAGATTGAGAAAGCAGCTTACCTTCTCCAAATGCTGATAAGAGAGCTAGATTATAAACTGGAAGAAAAGATACGTCGAGAAAGGTAGTCGGAGAATAATAACGAATAGTCGAAGAAATAATAGCGAAATGAACTTCGTATATACACAATTGTTCTAGGTATTTATAGCGAGCTTTTCGACATACAAATTCTCTCCAATAAATTCAAATTTTTAAACAAGAATAAAGCATCTGTATTTGGAAAAAATACATATTTCGACACAGTTTGAATTATTATTTTATACTTTATATATATACTACATATAATTATATGAGTACAATATCTTAATTCTGGACAAATAAATTTAAAATGACTCTCAAAAAAGAAGATGGTATTTTAAAATTTAATATATAAACGTGTAAAGATATTTCTTTTAAATATAATGTTCAGAATAAATTGAGTTGTAGATAAGAACATGTTAAAAAAGTAATTAAACCAATCTTTCTATTTCAAAATATATTGCTAATTCATAATATTATGTAATTATCAATAATACTTTATAGAATGCGTGTTATTGCATAGAGTTATATGACATTATAGAAACGACAGGTATAAAATAAGTGGTACAATTTTCAAACGCTAAGAGGCAAATCTCAATGGAGAAATAGTGGCTAATATAGAAATAGAATGACATTAGTTTATATAACATTCCAAAAATATGGAAAGTTATTTTTCGTATTCAAAATTCAAATCTGTTGGTTGTATGATCATTTGATTGCATTCCTTAAGACAAGGTGAGTGTATCTTTGACCTGTTTCGTCGTCTATACGTATTTTATGAATGTATCATAGCTCGTGCAAATAACTGTTAACATATTAAATGAAAAGGTAGCAAACGTGACATTAGTATAATACAACACTTACCATCGCGCCACTGTTGCTGGAAAACCGAACTAATCCTGCGCGCTTCAGCAGCGATCTCCTCATCAAAGAGCTCAGGTCTGGCACCTCCTCGTCCCCCACGGAACTGATGGCGATGCACGTGATGCGGATGTAAGCGTTGCTGTTGCCCTCCGCTTTCTCCGTTGCTCTGCAGTTGAGGTAGTCGGTGTTGGAGTTGTTGGAGGTGATGATTCCGCCAGACGTTGTGCGGAACGAGGTTGAACTGACCTGAACCGCTACTAGTACTCGATTGGTGTCCGCCACCGCCGCCGATTTGTTTAAGTACTGGACCCCGTGGACCACCCCCGCTTCGAGCTCGCGCCATCTCCTCAAGCAGCTCACTGGCATCACTGTCCAGGTTGTCGTAGTCAGATCTGAGAGAAGAAAACATTATATTGGTCAAATAAACTACTAGTTTTACTAGTTTAATATTTTGCTGAAATATAAAAATACTTAAATTTTAAAAAAGTATGTATTTATAAATATATTCTACTTAAAAATAGTATAAGCATTTATTCACCTTTTAGCCGAATTAGAGCCACTAATATTTTGTCTGGGAGGAGGAAATGAGGCGACCATGTCCTGCAAAGCCATTCCAGGCTGTTGTTGACCCACTAAATACCTATTGCCACCAGCAGGTTCATCGTGGTGGTCCTCATCAATGGGCAGCATCATGTGATCGTCCTCATCCGAGTCATAGGCCGAAGAGGCCACATCTCCCGTATAGCCGCTCATCGCATCACTTTCCATTCCGCTTCGTACGTTGTCATAGTCCGAACGCTCGGGTGAGCTAGTGGCACCCCCTCCCCCGCTACCTGCTCCTGTCCAACGGGCACGACGCCGAATTCGGTTGCCATAGCCACCACCACCGCTGTTATCTGACTGTTGATAACGATCCAGAGGACGCGAGCGGTCATTATTCGTCTGTTGTTGCTGTGATTGTAATGATTGCGTAGCAGCAGGTTGAGAGAGCTGGAGTGGCTGAGGTTCTCCGCGATTCCCGTTCATAATTCCACCTAGTGGGAAACAAACGGACACGAAACATGATTTGTGAAAAAGAGCACGATTATATATATACTTCTCCTATTAAAATTGTATGTAAAATTTAGTATATAATCCTTAAATAGTTAATCTATTAATTTTTAATTCTTAAATGTAGGTAGTATGACTTTAAAGAGTAATAATTTTTAAATTTTATAAAATTAACACAACTAAAATTTCTAAAAATATTCCTTTTAAAACTGTTTAAATAATACACTGAAAATATTATTATAATACTTTGAAAATATTTAAAGTATTATAATAAGTTAAAAATAAATTAATAATGCTTTTCTTTATTATTCTCTACTTTTTCAACTTGCATCTTTTTAACATTTAAACGGATAAATCCTGTTTGTAAAATAAGTGATGAAACTTTCGTGTTTTATTCATTATTCTATCCTTAAAGAATTCACAAAATTTATTAATGCTATTATAAAAAGTTATGAAATTCATAATAAAAAATACTTTCCATACTACTTTTGCACGACACCTTATCTGCACCTATCGACACCTATCTGCACCTATCGACACCTATCTGCACCTATCGACACCTATCTGCACCTATCGACACCTATCTGCACCTATCTGCACCTATCAGCACCTATCGACACCTATCGACACCTATCTGCACCTATCTGCACCTATCGACACCTATCTGCACCTATCTGCACCTATCGACACCTATCTGCACCTATCGACACCTATCGACACCTATCTGCACCTATCTGCACCTATCTGCACCTATCTGCACCTATCTACACCTATCTGCACCTATATGCACCTATCGACACCTATCTGCACCTATCTGCACCTATCGACACCTATTTGCAGTATAAAACTTTAATTTTATGTGCATTTTTTTCTTAATTTTAACAGCTATATGCAGCACACAATTTGCTCAACTTAGGCATTTCACTTAAGATATTCATTTATATTACAATAATTTAATTTACTTAAAACGTTTTTTATGTTATATATTACATTTGCAATGGTTTACTCCTTTTGTCTGACATATTATTATCAGTAGAATATAATTTTCAATTTTTGTGCATTTTGTCTATTTGCACAGCCATATGCAGCATACAATTTATCCGAGTTATGTATTATATTTAATTTAATCCAAGTCAAAGTGTCGGGCAACAATTTGGCTATCTCTGTTTAAAATAAGCGCATTATATAAAAAACGATCTCTTATATAATGTGATTTTTTTAGTGAAGGTTTAATTAATTATTAATCTTTGACAAAAACAAAAACAAAGAGGAAATCAGCTATTAACAAACGTTAATGCATATCAATAATTAATTAATAAAGTTTGGCTTGCTTAACCTTTCATGTCAAAACTTTTAAAATCGTCAAGAGTTTTAGGCATTTGGTATAAATGTAGCTTATTTTGAACAGACATTTTTAGTACTCACTGGTCAAAGAGAGTATCTTGGAGAAGTCAGGGAGGCCAACAGCAGCTACCGGTGGCAGGATACTGATGCCAGACCGGTTGCCAGGGCCACCTCCGTTGGGTGTCGTGTTGCTATAGTGATGCTGAGAAGCGGCAGACTGATTGAGCATACCCAGCGAATCATCAGGCATTGCCGAGTAGATGTCCGCAAAGAGGTAGGGATCGGTGGGTGCTGACGTCTGGTGCACGAGGCGAGGGGCCCGGTGTTCTGCCATTATCGGCTCGGAATCAGTGTCACCGCCGCCGATACCATCGCCTAGTAGTCCACCGTTGTCGAAAGAGAAAAAGTTGGGGTAGGCTTCAGAGAGGTTGCCTTCCCAAATCTGAAAAAAAATTCATCACTCAATTTAAGATACTGAAAATGAGCATTTTCACAACTATATGTCACTACTATAATATGTCAATGTACAATAAAAGTATGCATGTGCATTAAATGTACATATAAGAATGGTATGTCTCAATCTAAGTTTAACTTACTACATATTCGATATAGACCGAGAGATTGAATCACTCGTATTAAATCCTGCCAACCGGCTATTAATCTAGTATTATCAATTTAAAAATCTCACAAAACACAATTTTAAACGGAACCGAAATTGCGAAATCTAAAATCATAGTACATATTTTCTCAGTGGATCATTATCAGTCTAATAAGAGATTTAGTAAAAGCTAAAAATAAGTATTTTCATTTATAAATAGATATATTTATTATATATCAAATTCAGCTACATTTTTTAATGTAAATTTTAGGCGAAAAATAACCCTTAATGCTTATTTCCCAACATCATTTTTAGTCATCAGACGTTAGTTGGCCCTTCGGGCGTCGATATATATTACATATGTACATTTATAAACAATTCATCTGTAGGTTTATTTATTGTAAGTCATCCATACATAATAAAAGCAAAAATAAAAGTAATAAGCATATTTAACACATGTAGTAGAAAATGAAAATTATTGTCCAAATACTGAAGATTGTTATCAAAAGCTAAAAAGAAAAGATTTTCCTTTTCACAGAATTCTTAAACCGTTCCTTAAAATTGCTTAATTCCTTCGATGTTATTCCTTGTTAATCAGCTCCTGCTTTAGTTATATGTTATCTGGCTACAACGCACCGGTTTATTGTGCTGATGCAGCTGCTGATCCCGACGGGAGGGATGCATAAGATTGTTGGCTGGGAAGCGGAACAACTGATGGGACTGGTGCCCCCCTCCTAGACCGGGCAGAGAGGAGGTCGGGAAGTTGTCGTCGTCCAGATCAGAGACTCCTGGGTTGTCACTCAGCTCGCTCACAAGGTCACTCTGCACGCGCATCGCATCAATGTCGGATTCCGCTCCTGTTTCATCGCAACTGGTGCCGCCTGGAAGGGAGAGTTCGACACTTATTTCACTGTATCTTTCAGTGCAGTATAAAAGGTCCAAATATGTCAATATCTGTAAATCTAAAATAGAAGGCGTAATATAAAAATGTATTGTCTTTAAACAACGAATCCAAAGTGATAGTTCTTTAATAAAACCGCATATTAACTAGATTGTAGCTAATATAGTGACTGTTATTTATGAGTATATAAGAAATATTTAGTCTCCGAATGACAAATTATAGGGCATTCCAATTTTCTTTAAAACAAAAAATACAAGACAGAACATAAGGTTTGAAGCAGGAATATAAATTGATTGTAGGTGAGATCATACAGATAAGAATACTAAATTCGAATTTTAAATTTTAACTCTATATAGATAATGTGAATCAAACCTGATAACCTGATCCAAACAATTCGTATCAATACATTATCTAGAGTTATCTACAGTAAACAATTAAGATATTCTTGCTGTGAAAGATGTTTTTTGATAGCTCTCTGCACGAATAACAAAGATATCGCGAGTTTTAAGAGACTATTCCTATATCTATAAAATGTTAAAAGAGGCAGTTAGATTAATTATGTTCGCTAGTATCATGTCCAGGTGCTATTGTTTAGAAGTCTATGAACTAACTGAGTCTTTATAGAACTAACTAGAACGCACTCTTTCGTACATCTTTTGATGATACCTTTTGAATATGTAATCAGAAAACAATACAATCCTCCTCTTACCATCAGGATCAAAGGAGTCGGCAATGAGGGAGACGCAAGACTCCCCCCCACCCGTGGTACTTCTGCCCACACCGCCTCTCATAATCTGCCCAAACTCATCGGTCCTGAAGAGGTTATGGTGTTGCCCTGAGTGATGCTGATGGGAGGGGTGGACGCCAGAGGTGGCAGCACTATCAGCCGACCGGGTCATCATGGGGTCCGCATCAGTGGTGCCGCCTCCGTGACACGAGGGGTCGTATTCGGATTGGTCATCCTCGGGGTAATCAGACTGTAATTGATTCGTATGTTGAAGTGGAGGAGTACAGGGTTATATGAATAGACAGCTAGCGAGGTGTGCAGCATATTATGACTAATAATTCTCTGAAAAAACATTAAAATATAATAATTTTTAAATATAGCAAACAAATTAAGATAACCTGAAATTAATTGAAAGCGTTAAAATGGATTTTATGTGCAATTAATTGCTAAATCTATCGATCAACAAATTAACATAATTTTGAAAGTGGAAACAATATAATATACAGTTAAGAATAAAATATAATGTAACAATAAATAGATTAAATATTAGCATTAGGTTATTTTTTTCATTCACTATAGTTAATACAATTATCATTATAAAATGATAACAATTTTTAAATAATATACGATAGGTTACCGATAAAACAATTAATTAGGATAGTTAGTAGCGACTAAAAAAAATCAACGATTTAAAGATTACAAAAGAAATTACTAAAAGTTACACACAGATGAACAAGGCAGAATGATATCCAATTTACATGAATATATTCATTGAAACATTTTAATTTCCCCTTTATAAAAGTTAAAGGTAAAAACTTTGAGCTATTTAGTATTTCAATCTTTTGTTTCAACTGTGATAGTTAGAATAAGACTGAATAATAGTAACCAGAATAAGAAAATAAATAATATAAATTCAAAACCTCCATAACTTATTGAGGTGCGGTCATAACTTTCCGTGCTATATACGACTATAACAAATATTTCGAACAAATTAGAATTTAGTATTACACATTAGTCCAGTAAATACATATTTATAAATTAAAAACTATGATAATTAAATGTTTACAAATAAGTAAAAACGAATGAAAAACATGACAGAACACACGTAAGTGTTCCCAAACTAACCTCATCCTCCATGATGTGTCCATTGATAGCCTGTGCCGCTGCTGTGAGTCGAACACCCCCCATCTCTGACAGCGAGAGCAGAAGACCTTCACTCCCATTGTTGCCACGACTACCGCTTGTATAGGGTATCATATTCTGGGAGCCGGCCATACTATTCACTGGGACGGAGGGTCCTGCGTGGCTGCTGTTCGGATGCATCGTCACTGGCGAGATGTAGCTGTCTAAAGCGGAGAGTAGGTTGAAAGATGCAAAGCATTATCAACAGAGCAGTAACATTTAGGTGGGTATTTTAATAAGTTTCTGTAAACTTTATGATAACTTAAAACAAAGGAACTTAATATGAATTAATTACTGCAAACTATAGCTGAGTTTAATATAAATATCAAAAAGTTTGACCAACTTATAATATTCAAACTTTAAGCTAAATGTTATTAATAATGCCAAAAGCATTGAATACATTTGGACATGAGGATATATATGCACTGATTCCAAAGTACTTATTATATATTTTAATAACAACCTTTTATTACACAATACGCAATCAGTAATAAATCAACAAAATACATCATTCGTAAAAAGATTAACTGAAAACAAGGAAAACAACAATTAGATGAAATATTACATATTACATATACATTTTTAATAAAGGTAACAGAAGTCTTTCCAAACTCAAATATAAACAACAAATGACAGACCGCAACGAGTGCAATGCTGCAAATAGATTCATGAAAAGGATAACAAGTATTAAAAAAATAAAATAAAGTTTTTTTAAGCTGAATGCACCCCTTTTATGGATGAAAAATCTATCAATTCTGCGATTTGAAGCAAATATAAAACTCTTTCTTTTCTACACTGAGCCAACAAGTTTAATGTACCATCACGTCAGCACATCTCATCGGACCCCAAATTGTTTTATTTATAATGATGGTTCACTACTGTCCTTCTTTAATGAATGAAAATGCTCTGTTTAGTGTCCTTTAAGTTATAATTAAATGCTCCAAAATATAGAAAAGTGATTCGCAAAAAAGTTAAAAGGATCTCCAGCACGATAGACCATTATACATACATACATACATACATACATACATACATA
>JAYRBW010138168.1:0-15336 GCA_036023295.1 Invenusta paracnida
CCATTTAGTTCTTCTGTTACAAATTTCCTGAAGCTCTTTGTGGACGCCTCTTGCTCAACTCTTCTTTCATTCTCTTTTGTTCCTATCTATACTCTTTTATTTTCTTCAGTTCCGTCAAGGTTCTTCCTAGCCTCCTTCTTTATGTTAATTGCTTCCTGAACTTCCTCATCTAAGGCCAAAGATTTAGGGTCAGCTCTTGCTCCTCTTGGTATTGTCTCTTTGAAGGCCTCCTTAATGGTTTGGCTGAATGTGTTATAGTCTTTATCACAATCGCCTGCGTTTATCCAAGATTCGAAGAAGGAATCTGTTTTGGTGTGGAACATCTCCCAATCAGCTTTGTAGAAGGCCCACTTGATTTTTCTGATGCGTTTAGAATGTTGGAGATTGGTCTTAATACTGGTTATCATGGGGAGGTGGTCACTGTCCAGGTCATCTCCTATGTTCCACGAGCTTTTCCTTGCTTAATTGGTGTGGCAGCACACAATATCAGGTGCTATAAGCGCTTTGCTTCGGTAGCTTGAGAAAGTTAAGTTGCCGTCGTTGATTGTCATCGATACTGTCTGTTCCTTTTAGATCTTGTCCCAGTGGGTTCGGGCCCTGGGTTTGCCAAGGTTCTCATTCCATTTCGCGCTGGTAGATGGCTGCACACTGTACGTTCACTAGCGTTTATTGATTTTTAGTTTATAATCTGCCTGCCTGCTATATCGCAGCTACACAATAATTTATTTTTATTCATTCGTTTTATAATGGCTGAACGTACGGAGACAATCGCATACTACATGCTCGACATCTAACAATTTTATTTGTCCAATCCATCAACAAATTGTTTGTGAAGACTGTGTATAAAACTTTTGTGCAAGTTTTTTATTCAATACAATTAAGATGCATAAATACTTGCTGACTCACCTATTCACTAGTTACATTAATATGTTAACAATTCTCTTTTACTTGAATAACATTCTAGAATAGTTATTTTTGTACACTTTAAGTACTATAAATTACAAATAGAATAATTTATATTGGATAGCTGATTGAATTTCTGATGTGTGACATTTGTCTCTATGTGCGCAAGGGACGTTCGTAAAAAGTCTGCGCAGTAGAAGGGTTAAAAACAAAAAAAATTGGGGGGCTCCGCCCCCCCCCCTAACCCCCTAACCAGGGGCTCTGCCCCTGGACCCCGCTACCCTCCAGACTCACCCCTGTGTGGGTGAGGCATATTTGGGGCCGATTTGATTTTCCGATTTTTTCAAAATATCTACTTAGATTCCCTGTAAATAGTACTATTTAGTACGCCATGGTGCTATTTATTTGCGACTTCATTATTTAAAGCTGTTATTGATTGCATAAGTCTCCTTTTTATTACTGACTTGTAAACATAATTTTAATGTTTTCTTTTGGTAATAAATTAACTCTCGTCATCAATGAAATTATCTTATATGAGAGTATGCTTATGATCAGTTAACTATGAACAATATATCACTACATTGTAACTATAGCGCTGACTATACATATAATCGTATTATCTGTTGATACAGTTTATCTCTACAGAAATTTGAATTCGTCAAATCAAGGAAAATTTTATTTAGTATGGAGAAGATTATTTTATGGGACATGCTTGCTTATGTTGTTTTATATATATGTATAGAGGATAATAGAAAACGAGAAATATCGCAGAATTTACACTGACTATATTTGCCAGCAATCAACTATAAAAAGGTATTATTTTTATTATATTATGTCTATAGTTTATAATTAAGTATTAAGACTAAATTATTGTAGTCTATAATTGTTAACAATAAATAGTCGCACTGTCAAGTGTTTTGTTTCATATAAAATACGCGTTAACTATACGTTTGTGTAAAACTGTTTTGTGATATATAAATATATGTATATCTATGATAAAATCATACTATTGGGATACAATAAGTAATATTTAGTTATAGTCCTGGCCTTGATGTGCAAAAATTGTTAAGTATAAAACAGGGTGGTATTACAAGTATGCGGCGTATTTATTCACGAGGCTGCTTGAAGAAGATGTTATAGCACAATATATTGTGTCCTAATATATTAAACATTTCTTGTTTTAATTTAAATGAAACAGTACTTCTTTTACATACATTGTACATAGTTTGCAATATGAATAATTATTTGTTTACAAAATGTTATATGCTTTATTATCTAAGAATCCCAGGAAAAATAAATAAATAACTCTTAGTTAACATTAAATGAATAATCATTCTGAAACATTTAACGTGGCCTAGACGAATTTGATAGAGACTTATTGACAATTTATCTGACAAAATACGCAATTTTAAATCTCAGCCTTGATCTGACGTGGACTCACATCTTCCTTCGTTGTCCGACAATTGTTCTATTGTATTCAGTAATATGTTGAAGAAGACATACAAAACGCCCAGAGAGAAAATTACATTGATATTTCCATCTTAAGATTATTGCCTCTTATAGACTGGTTTTATAATATTTATATGTACAGTATAAAATAATTATTTTACTAACAAATATGTTTACAAAAAGCAATCAATGCAATTGCTCTTGAAAACAGAACGCTTTTTTCATTATAATCACTTTTATGTTTCAAAAATATTCTTCTTTGTCACTAACAGTGTACACTGTATATATGTGTATATATATGTACACTATGTGAAAAATAGGAAAAATTAATCTAAAATATTGGAAGATGTCAATGATTGCTAATATAGCTTATTTGTAATAATCCTTATGTTAAATATTTCTAATATTGAATTATCTTTACTTCCTCTTTTTAAATCTATATTTTAAATTGACGGTAAACTATAATTGTGACAAAAGTTTAGCTTATTGAATAAAATGTTTTATTTAAAATTATTGAGAGGTCTATTAAAGTCTATATATAGGACCGTCTCTAGATTGCCCCATACTATAACTATAGCAACTACATATATGTTTATTTGAGTAGTTCCATTTGGCAAAATTTATATCGAAATTTTGAATTTATATAATAAATTTCTTTTAAAGATATTTCTTCTCAATTATAATATTCAAAATAGACTTCAAATATGAGAGTAATCATTTTGTAAATCACGCAATATGATTAGATAATGAAGCAGCCTCTTTTCGAAAAAGAATGATAGATTTTAATGGACGCACTATATATATAAAACACGCATCTATTATATAAAATACACTTATATAAATCCATCAACGGTGACTTCTTCCAAATGACTGACCCATATATTCTCCTCATAAATGTTGCGCAATCAATCCGAGAGTGCCTCAAAAGCTCTTCCAACAAGTTTGTCAGACATAATTGGGCACAGTTTGATTTTGTTGACATCTATTATAATATTTAAAACTTTTCCAGATAATAATTCCACCAAAATTTATGACTGACTGAGGTGTGTATATTATATATGCTATTCAGTAGACAATCTTCGGGATCAAAAGTTTGGACCTAAGAGGATGTTTCGTTTCAGCCTCCTCGTTCGCGTGCGAATATATAATAATGCGCGTCTTTGCATGAAAATCTGAGCACACCTCAATGCCAGTGTCCTAATATGCTTATTATAGCTGCTTGAATATTATCCTCTGATTTTTCGAAATTGTGTGTTATAAATACCTTTCTTTGCCACTCAACTATATATATTATTCCCACTTTAGTGATCTTATCGCGCAGTAAAATTGGGATGAAATAGTTTGAGTGCATATAGGGTGTTAAAAGATGGACCATTCCTTTCAGTCTTTTATATACATCAATATAAAGATGAAACAAAGAAAATAGAGCCTATATTGGAGATTCAATTGCGTCATTCAATTTCCGAATTTACAAAAAAATAATTTGCATATTATCACCAAAAGATCTTTTTATTAAGTCTATTTTTTAACAGGAATACCATAATAATTGATATATACAAAACCGTTTATTGAAACAACATAATGCAAGATGACCACCTCACTGGAGATTGAAAAGTGTAAAAATCATTCAATTCAATTCAATTCAAGAAGTAATTATACTTTACATTATGTTTAACGTCTTAGGCTGGAATTAAATATACGAAGTGTTAAACAGTTTTATCAATATGAAATTGTATACAAATATATGAAAACATGAATTTCTGCATATATATATAATCAGGTTATACCCAGTTAAATACTTTAAATATTTTAATGACTTTGAAAACTGTATACAATGAAAAGTTTTAAATATATATTTTTAATTTTGTAAAGCAATTTATTATTTGTATATTTTACTATATTTATTATCAGAAAAATAAATTTACAAAAAGTTGATTGTTATGTTCCAATTTTAGATGCTTTTATAGATATTGCGCCTTTTCGGACATGCAATCCTATTTAAAATGCAGTTTACAAGTCGCATTCTTGGTTTTAGGATCTAAAAGGAAAAATTACATTTTCTCTATATTTTCTTCAAGTTTTTTCTTTTGTAAGTTATCTGTAAATCTGAGTTCCAATTCTGTCGTTAATGATTTATAAAAACTATGATGGTCCGCTTTGGTTTTAATATAGTTAGCTTCTATATTTTGAATATTTCGAAATATATTTATGTTCATAAAAAACCGTATTTCTGAATTAGACATAATATACATAAGTATTTTATTTTCGATGATATATTACCCCTATCTTTATATATGTATATAAATAAGTATTTTGAGATTCAAGATTACGAACAAAAATTCAAATGTTTTAAATAAGTCACTCGATTAGTTCAAAACACTGCACTTATATATGTAATCATGACCGGCTGATAATTCTGACGAATATCCAAGATTCTCAAAAATGTCTCTTAACAACTTTATCTAACACATATATAAAACTTCCATATTCAATGCATCATTTATGCGCCTCATTAAAATCTGTAAAATATTCTTGTCGCTTCGCGTGTCCCGCAAATCTCTTTTCTCCTTCTCTTCTTTTCTCCTCTTCTATCCTCTCAACCTCCCACATAACTGACCAACTTCGATAGTGGGCGGAGCAGGATATATATACCTTCAGACCCGAAGATGTGACTCTGACAAGTTCTAAACCCTCTTGAATTCCAATCCATCGGCGTCCATAAATATATATTTCACTCTTCATTCCGCCCTAAAAGCCAGATCACTCATCTCCACCTTTCTGTTATTCGCGTCGTTAATTTTTTGAACAGGTGGTCCCGAAAAATGACTAAATCGTCTAATCTCTCAAGGAATTGACACACACACAAATACACATCTATATAATATGTATATATATATATATTATACTATACTTATAATATGAACCTAGATATACAATATCTCTATTAAAAATATTTTACATTCATTTAAAAAAATTATTAATATTAATTTAGCTAATACTTTTTAATCTTGCCATCTTGCCATCTTTGAAAAATAGTTAAAAGTGTGGTATGATTCATATGTTTATGTAGATATATATCTGTCAATAGTACAAACTCGGACTACCGTGACAGAAGTTAACATATAATTATACCTATTGTTTAATACTGACTAACATATAACTTTTATAATTGACAATATATATTAAATATTGTCTAAATATATATGATGCACAAGATAGTTTCATATATTTAATTTAAAAAATGTAAATATACAATTTTATACAAATATTTCAATGAAATAGCACGTCTATATACACACATAGTATATAAAAAGTGTTACATTATAAGACATGAAATATAATACTGAAATTTACCTATACCATTCAAAGCGTGATTATATTTTTATTATATACATATTGAGGTTTATTAAAGTACAAAGACAAATTTTTATTTAAAATATTTAGCTCATGTTCAAGTAGGTGGTATATCATACTAATCATTATAATACAAACTTAATGAGTTGGATCTGTTTTTCGGGTTCAGAATTTTAAATTTCATATTTCTTAATATATATACGAGTATTTGTATAATAAGTTTCTTTATAAATAAATAAATTATAACAATGAAATCTGTATTAAATAAATATAACATAACGAAGAAAATACATTATATCTATTTAAGAATTTATTGTTTGACATGTACGTACATATTATAGTCATTTTTTTGTATATTGCATTAAAATTTATATAAATATATATATTTACAGAAGAGGAAATCAGTTCAAACTTTTTTGTCTGATCATGTCAAAATCAGAAGCCTTGAATAAATGCAATTATACTGGTTATATCCTCCATAATTTCATCATGTGATATATCGACTATACATATATATAGCCATTCTATTGACTAAACGTTACACCAATCAATATCTAAATCGATTGCGTCACTTAATGCCGCTTGTATGAGAATCTGTATGTACGCATATATCCTATATATATATAAAATCAGAATATGCAATACTTGACTAGATCCAAACATATATATTAAATTATAACATTGTCAGAATCATGAAAATATAATTTTATAAGGTGATTCTGACTGGAAAATGTGTTTTTCAATAGCTATCTTAATAACTTGGCAACTTTAATAGCCTTATATTGAAACCTTGTATACGTATATAACTATAAAGAAAACATGTTCTATGTATCCTTAAGTATTGTGTAGAAAACAGATATTTGCCATATATTACCAACACTGAAAGGGACACTTCACTGGTAAGTATAGTCATAGAGTATAAATAGCTATTTTTTTGCGATATATAATATATACATATATTGTTTTATATATAGCTATATTCTAAGGTCACTATATAGTTATTTAAAATTAATGTCCTACGATCTGTTTTATGTATTGTTATATGTAAACAATTCTTTGAAACACTCTTATTCGAATTTAAATATTTTATGAAATATATATTTAGTACTCATCCCAAATATAATTATAATATAAGAGGAAAGTATATATACATGAATGCTCCGCTTATTTAAGTTGAAACCGGGAGTATATGTTCCAGGGTTTGACCTTGCAACCTTTGAATTTAAAGGAAGGAGTCCATCCAGCTAGGCTAGCACTCTCGACAATAAATATCAGCTATTGATTATACATAATATATATCAGCACCAAAAATAATATTCCCTTCTAATGTATATATACTTTACTATTTTATTACACATTTAATAATATATATTATATAAATAATCAGGCGACAGCTACATATGTTTTGCGTTTAATACAGTTTTTTGTTTCTTAAATAATAAGCCTTCGGCTGTACATTGAAAATTATTTCGAAAAATAAATGCTAATTATCTTTTCCATAGAGTTCTCCAATAAAAAATAGAAAACTATGAAGCATGTTATCAAATAGTAAAATTTACATGTCTATTAAAAATTATAGGCAAACAGTGTATTAAATATCGAAAAAAAGTTCGATCAATGAAATTAACGACCCCTAAAAAATACCTTCGTATTTCCATTACTGATCTTTTTTATGGAATTAAATTGTTAATATATACACTAGAAACATTATAATTCATAAATTACTAATCCGTAAACAGTAATTTTATCCGAAAAGCTACTCATTATATCATTCTCTCTGTTATACCGCTGAGTACCCACCGCGCATAGCGCACAATTAGCATGATACAATATTGTGTAACTCTCAATCTTTTTAATTAATATAGTTAATTTTATAAGGTTTTAAACTGTATAAATATTAATGTATGCAGCACAAAGCTTAGAATTAGAAAAATTGAGAACCAAGGATGGATGGTCAAAGACTGGTGAAGAGTGTAATTCTTCGATGAAGCTGGTGACATTCAGACAAAGACAGTATATCAGACGCCGTGGTAGCAAGCGTTTCAACCCTCGCATACATAAGACCAACTGTGCACTCTTCAAGTGGAAAGTTGAATGTCTGGGGTGACTTATTCTCCAAGCCACTTGTTCGCCTACGAAAAAACATCAATGCTCATAAATACGTTGAATTTCTTCACTAGAATCTCTTTTCTATTGATCTTCCAGGCAACCAGAAGATCTTTGTGTAAGAAAGACAATGTAACGTGCCATTAAGCTATGGATCACACGTTTTCTTTAGGTCCTCCCCTTGCCTGCACAGTCTCCAGACTTGAACCCCATAGAAAACTGCAGTGGAGTATTATTCAATCGCAGCTATATAGCTGTGTAGATCGCCAAGTTATATCTATGGTTTGGAGAATCTGTGATCTCATGATGAAAAGCGTCTTTCGAATGAAATTCATAAAGCAAAAATTCCGCATTTATTGACTTTATGCCTAACCGCGTCCAGCAAGCCATTGAAAATCGCTGTGCATTATATGCAAAATACTACACTTAAGCATAATTATATATATTTTATGTAAATACTTCCATTATTACGATTATCACTTTCATTAAATAATATTTTTCATATTGTTTCGAAATTTTTAATTAGTGTATATGCCATATGACTTTTGCTAAACATGTAAATGTTACTATGCTTAAAATTTTCTTCGATTAATTTATTTACAAAACCGTATGGAAAATAAAATTATTATTTATTTCTCAAAATTATAGGTGTGGCATTTGCATTGCATATGTTTCCGACATATGTAGTATTTATTATTCGCACCATACTTTATGAAATAAGATAACCTGGACAGAAAGACAATATGTGAAGCGACTTTAATTCACAATATTTATAATTAGTTGAATATTTCATTGCTCATACGCATAATATTTTATTAAGGAAAAATTCTAATGTAATTCAAAAGTATTAATTGTAGTAATTTTCAAATTTTATTTATTGTTGAAAATAATTATTTCATAATATACATAGTAAATATTAATAAAAAGTTATACACAACACGATTATATATACACAAAATATATTTTTATTATGTACTGTACAACGAATAGAAATTTGAAATTAAGTGTGTACTGGTATGTACATACAAATGACATTTATAAAAATGTTCGAATATCCGAAAATATTATTATAGACGTGTTCTCAGATAACTGTATAAGGGTATACCTGTATAAATTATGAAATTGTTTTTTATAAAACAAATATCTTATATAACATTAATATAACATAGTATATGTATAAACATGTACATTATCATGCATGTAATTACATGTTTAAGATAGTAAAATATATAACGAGTATTTCATCTGTCGAATATATAAAATAAATCTTCATTAAAAATATTATAAAACATTCAAAAAATGTACAAGAAAGAAAAATATAATGTAGTGTAATGTATAATTAACTCAGCTCTGAAGAATAACAGGATGTGTAGCTATTATTAAAGTAAACAGAGTTCTGGTGGTTGGGAATAAAGCCACAGGTGGATGAGTCTGTAGGAGAGAAATGGGGCACAGGAGTCGTATGATTAGAGGATGGCAAACTTACAACTCTACTATAACTGTAGTTATACTGTGCTAACTGTAAATCGTTACCATTTTCAGTGGGATAGTTGCAAGAAGGAACGTAAGATGATTGCGACGCTTGTGAGTTATTGATTTGAGAATGCATGTTGCTATGAAAGCTAGAGCCCTTGGAAACCTCAAGACAACAAGAGGTTGTGGAATAATGCAGAAGAGAGGGTGAGGATTCAGAAGATGTGGGATGGGTCTCATCAGCAGACGGATCCGAAGTAGTATGCAGTACTCTTGTTAGCCAATCGATGTAATCGTGGGCTGCACGGAGGGTTTCTATTTTGGTCAGCTTGGTGTCGCCCTGACACGCGGGTGGAAGCACCTGACGAAGAGTGTCCAGTGCATCGTTAAGATGGTGCATGCGGTAGCGTTCCCGGTCATTGGCTTTGACGCGGCGGACTCGACGAACGGTCTTGACAGTTTCAGGATCGTGTGGTCCAGTCAGTCTGTTAGGCAGTCCAGAACCAGCTCTTGTACACCTGCGGGGTCTGGTTCGACGCGTTTGAGAGGGTTGAGGTGGTCCGGATAGGTTTTCTTGAGTATCTGGCATGGAGGAGGACGTCTGATGATGTGTAAAAGAAGTCTCGCTAGCGGCACTGTGGGTAGAGGGATAGTGTGAGAACATGAGGTCTTCAGGGTAGAGAGTCTTTGTGGGCCAGGTGTTTTGATCGTAAAGGTGAGTCTGGAAGAAATAAGCAAATAATTACGATATATATATTGCAAGTTTGAATATTAGATATGCTGCTAAAATGCATGCGAACGTTTATTTTCTTATAATATTTGTAGTAAATCTTTTTGAACAAATCGACACCGAAGACTTCATGAAATAGGAAATTTTTCACGAAGTCCTCGATCGACACATTTGATAATACCATAAAATGTGCCAAATATATAGTCTCAAATTTCATTTGAGAAGAAAGATTATTTATGAAGATTCTGAAAACAGAAAAAATGTTTATCAATTTTGCATTCGTTTGTGATAAATTCCAATTTTTAATCATCTTTTGTTTAAATCATTAGTATGCATATACGAAAAAATTCTTCCTCATATAAAATCAATCAGTAGTATGTGCAATTTCTACGAAATATATTAATTTAAAATGTTTACCTTAAATATTTTAACTCTGGTCATTTTCTTTCACTAGTTTTCCTTAATGTATATAATTAATATTTAAAAAATATAAAATATATTCATCGATCTGTAAAAATTTCCAGTAAATTGTATGAATATATTTGGATAAATATTACGAAATAAACCAGTACGTTGTATAATTTAAACTTTTTATAGCTGTCAAACGCATTACTCATATATATAGTTTAAATCTGTAAATTCTGCATTTTATGATGTAGGTTTCAACTGTTTGATTTATAAAAAGTGAACTTTAAATTCAATTTATATAGGCTGATTGTTTAGGTTATATAAGATAACCTATTGGAGATAATATGAGGGTCATCCATGAAGGTTTAATGTGATAATTAGAATGACCACTGACAAAGCAAGAAGAACTGGTTATTCCACATAAATTTAGGTGTCAAAAAGAATGAAAACTCAATGACTTATCTATTTACATCTTATATATAATTATAATTTACGTTACGTTACTAACCATATAGATCGTATAATTGAAAATAAATATATCTACAGTGGTGTATATATGTGCGGAAAGCAACAACGTGTCTTATGGGGTACTTTGGCACAGGATTTTGTTCAATCGTGTTATCCGACAAGCGAACCTAAAAAAATGAGTACTGGGGTTGGAAAGTTTAATCTATATAATAATAGGTTTCAAAGACATAAGTTATGTCATATAGACAAAACACTTGTTTTCACATTTTAACTATATAATTATTTTCTTGATAGCGAGCCAAATTTACAGGATCCATATTATATATATATTTTTAAATCTTCTAATTTTAAGTTATTATGTATTTTCCGAATAATTAAATGATCACATTCTGATAATAGCACCAGTAGATCATTTCGGTAATACCTCTTAAATGTACAATATTTTAATAGTTAAAATTGAGTCTCGCGCAACCTTAATTTTTTAAAGACAGAAATAAAATAGGAACTTTGTTATTATTGTTAATTATAATGTTTTTTGAATTGAATGAAAAATATTGAAATATGGGTATAGGCAAATGCTTGCTACTATATTTTTAATATAAATTTAGAGAAACATTTTGTTTACAGCTAGTAAGTTATATGTAATAGTTATAATAATTTGTCTAATCGTCCATATATATTAATTTATATATACATTATGTGAGTATATGTATACATAATAAAGAAATTAATGGAATATATATTTTAATTATATATAAATGAACATGTTTCATTATAAACCAAATGTACGTAAAATAATTCTTAACCTAAGATTGTTACTATTTTTTCATTCCAATAGAAAACAAATTTATTTCATTCATTTATTTTCCCTGTATAATGGAAAAGTATAAACAAATGTTTACTTCACAATAATATATTTATATATTGATTTTTTATAAATTTGGACTACAAAATATAATTTGATGATTTAATGAAATTGAAATATTCACTATAAACACAATAGATTATTTAGAAAATATATATCATTAAAGAAAACTAATTAATACTCATGAAATAATAATATTTACGACAAAATATTAAATTAAAATAATTAGAATTAATCTCTTAAACATTTTAAACAAAACTCTGACGGTTTCAAGAAAATAAACTAAAATTGCTTATCAGAAAGGTAAAACAATCTCAAATTTATTTTACAAACGGAATTATAAATTATTAGTAATAAAGACTCTCACCATTATGTACTTCTTGTTAATGTCAATTTATGTCATGTATTAGGCAGAATTCGAACAGGTGCTCCGTGAGTGACTTCTCGTCGTAAAATACCCCAATAATATTATTCAGGTGGGAAAAGTCAGCTTACAACATACTCTGTAACTCTGCACTCTTGCAATGTCCAATTCTTCTTCTGTGATTCAATGTAAAGATCTGTTCACCAGATGCTGAACTCAAAAAGCGTCTGCACGAACGATGGCCTTGCACGCGTCACCCAGTTTTATGACAACAATTATAAGGTAAATCGTCCCAAAGTATAACACACTTGACTCAAAAGGTCTTGGGAACGTGCTATTGGATCGGAGTAGAACTAAGGTTGAAGAATCCCAGCTATATATTCTTCTCTTTCGCGCCATGTAAATAAATAAGTATATATTGCCACAGAATAGAAAGCTTCCAACAATATGCGAAGCTGAGATATCGCAATCTTTTCTCCGCTTATGTGATTTGGACCCGTGGTGCTGGAATCTGATTGGTTAATAGATAGCTGAGCAGATATCTGTGTTCACTTTTAGATGAGGAAACAGCTATTATGAACAGGAAATTTGAGATGGACAGTTATGTAAATCTAATGGAAGAGTTGCAAAACGTTAGGACGTAACAAACAATGTGAGAGATTTCAAGAAAGATCAGACATTTTAAAATGGACACTTTACAAATAACCATCAGAAGTATTTTGTGTACATTAATAACAAGCGAATGGGCAACAATTAAAAATAAAATTTCAATAAATCAAAACACATGCATTGACTTAAGTAAAAATACATTTTCTTCTGATTTGATTAAATTATTAGTATTTACTATATTATTTGATTATCAAGGGAAATAATAAACAAATCACATTTCTTATCGACAAAATTGATATGTCCTAAATAAATGATATTTGTTCATATAGAAGTTTGTACACTTTACGTTTCGCAATGATATAAAAATTATAAAAATATTTTATGTTATTAGATTTTATGGATGTACATATTATGTACTAATATTGATTTAGCGACAAAATCTCTCTACTATACTACTCTCTCCTAAATGTTTCAAACATTTCTGTAAATATTACATTAATCAGGTATTGAAATGATATTTTTTACGCTAAATAAGTGCCTTTAAATTTGGAAACTAGCAAAACTTGGCTATCTAAAAATGTCACTTATGAACAAATGTATTTTTTAATCGTTATTATTATTCTGCTATTTAAAAAATTGCACCTGTTTAATATACAAATCAGAAATTCATAGAATAATTTAGTTTTTAATGTAGACAGTGAGACTATAATAAACATATCTATCAAAGGAAATACAAGTATTGTATTTTCGATGTTGTATTGACGAGTATACAGGGACCTCGGATGGTGTCAAGGATTGGGGGTCCAACCTAAAAAGGGGCACTTTTCTAATGGGGTAAAATGAAAAACTGTTTTGTGAGGAAGTTGAACATAGCATTATTATTCAAAGATCATACATTTAATTATTGACCAGGCATGAGAGTTGGCAATTAATATACAAAAATATACTCAGATATGATAAAAATACTATAATCAACATAACGTCATGGGTTCAATATATAGTTAATAACGGTATAGATAACAGATATAGTTTAATTTACATAGTTAACTACTAAACTTCACCGAAAATCTTTTGCCTGTATTCATGGAGTGCACAGAACTTCTCCACCACTTTGTTCGGATTAAGCACCTTGGTTCGATCTTTGTGGATGTTGAGAACTGAAACGTGGTTCAGGCGACATTGTTTCATCGTGGAGCGGAGGTATGTTTTAATGCGTCGCATTGTGGAAAAGGCCCTCTCACTGACGGCATTTGTTGCAGGGTTTAAAAGAATCAGGTAGATTATTTTCATAACCTCGGAGATTACCTGTCGCTCTTCTATCGAGAAGGTACGAAGCTGTTGCAGAACATCAGCTATGGTGACGGAGCTGGAAATTTCAACCATGTCTCGATACAGGGGCAACTGTGCAGAGAGAAGTGAAGCGTCGACGTCAGTATATTTTTCCTTCAACCTCCTCCAGATCCCAGCATCTTTGTCCACTCCTGACAACAGCATCTCCTCCATCTCTTTGATGACAATCCTTCCTGGTTGCTCCAGTCTGTCCTTTAGAGTCTGAATAACGGAATCCAAAAATTTAAAATACACCTGCCGAAAGTATGAAGCAGGGGTGTCCGGGTAGTGGTAAGTTTCTGCATTGCCTTCTTCCAGGCGTATGGGCTGTTTACGCTTTCTTGGCAGTTTTGGTTCAGACATGTCATCTATTTTGGCTGCCTGTTTGCTTACCATTTGCCAGAAGAGGTCAAAAGATTCTTCCGTTCTCATTTTTTCAAATGCTTTTATTGTGCAGTTGGAGACCGTCTTGCCTTCCGAAGCCGAAAGTCGTGACTGTTGAAGTGTTTTGGACAGATTGTCAGTCAGCATAAAAATTCTGCAGCTTAGATGAAGTGAAAAATAAAAACTGAAATCTGTCATCACTGAGCGGACACCGGCAATGCGTGCCTTCATTTCCGATTCCAAAGTCTGCGACAGACAAATGTCCCACTCTTCCATCAAAACTTCGTAGTTGTCAATTACAGATTGGCAGCTGGCACCTTTCACAGTCCATCGAGTGACGCACATTGTTCTCAATCCTGGAAGACCAACCACATCACTGGCAGCCTTCAACGTTTCAAATAGTTTGGATCGCTTGGCAGAAAATTTAATTAGCTTTGTGATCTCATGTACAAAATCAATACAATGTGATAAGAGGGGATTTTCGGACTTCTTGAAACTGTCTTTCACAGCTAAACTCACGGAATGTCCGAAACAATGGGTGAAGGGTGCCAAACCATTGCATGCTTCATCAACTCTTTTTGCAACGCCACTTTTGTGACCTGCCATGTTTGCAGCGCCATCATAGCACTGTCCACGGCATTCTCGGAAAGACAAGTTTAATCGGAGGAGCGCATCTTTTATAGCATTAAAAATAGTTTCAGAAGCGGTGTCGGAGATATGATAAAAGCCTATAAAGTCTTCCTTGACCTCCAAGTCTTCACTCACTGACCGTAAGCAAATTGCTAGTTGTTCTTTATTGCTAATATCAACACATTCGTCACACATGATTGTGAACCATTTCCTTTCTTTGATCTCGTAAATGATGTCACGAAGAATCAGTTGAGCCATGTCCTC
>JAYRBW010138179.1:0-15335 GCA_036023295.1 Invenusta paracnida
GAACCGATTTCACTGTGTTGAACCAATATGATCCTCAGGCTATCCACTGATTTACAAAAGCAATCGCCGAGAGAACATTGGAGATATATAGTATGGATTTGTCTGCATATTCTTAACATACATACATAATAAATATTTGACAAGATAAAATATAAAATAGTGTTGCAACATTGTTAAATACATATTTTATGATAATTTTAATGCAGAGGGAGCAGCTATACACTGCTAGTTTATGTAATAAGAGCAACGAATAATAATAAAAGCAAATTAAAATTACAACAGATATGTTTAATTTGTTCAAAAAGCCTTAAGATGATCCCTCGAATCTATGTCAAAGAAAACTATAAATTAAGATACTTCATAAAACGATATTTTATTGATTATACAATATGTATGTATTATCATATGTATATATATATGTATGTATTATCAAGGGTTTGTCAAACGGTTTCAATTAAACACTACCCCGCACGTAAAACATAATTGCATTTTACTTTAATATATCTAATAATAATATATGATTAGTGTAGTTTTTTCTTTTATCTTTGCTTGTATTAATATATATTCTTTATTAATGTTTATAATGCGAAAATTACATTTTTATTAATTATATACTCTTCAACAATACTACTACTGTCATTAAATACAAGTAGTTTAATCATTAATATATATTTATCACTTAATATGTGGCGTTATGTCTGCGGATAATGTAACCATAAAAATTGTAACCTTGATTTCCTTATATCCATATTTGATTGCAGTGTCTATTATAGTATATACATATTGTTTATTATGGATGTGTTTATTGGTTTACTAACACTATTTTCTTTCGGAATTCTGTTGAAGTCTCATTACTACCCCGCCAGATCAATTGGAGGTATTCGGATATGTCTGCATACAATTATTAAAATAAAATTGATATTAAATATGTATTAAAACATTTCATATCGGAAGCCTCATAATCAAAATTATAAGCAAACATTGAAAAGCCTGGATAAGTGTGAAAATGTTTATTTTTAAATGTTTGCGTAATCGACCATATATTGTAGACCAACAAAACGAAGTTGATAATAACACGCAAATAAAATAGATTTAAAACGGGCAATGACAATTATGCAGACTCTTAGATTAAAAGATAATAAGTGATCAATGTTAAGAATACAGCGGTTTCTACGAATATGAGAAAGCTCATAAAGCATAGTTATAAAGGCATAATTCCTGTACAAAAAAACTAAAGTTAACTATTGTGCATTATCTATAGCAAAACCATAGTTAGCTATTATAGGTTCACCGTAGAATCCTATGGGAAAATCAAGAGTTAGACCATAGCTAACTATGGTTATCTATACAATTTATATTTCGTTTCGTGTAGCGAGTTATAGATTTCTATAGCAAACTATCTATTGGCAGCTATTGTTATCTATGGTTATATGTATATTAAAAGCTGTTGCTAAGCCATAACTATATAAACCCAGAACCGCATAATTACTAATAAAATCCAACTTTTAGACAAAAATATTCGAACTATAGGCTATATAGTATAGAAGTATCATTAATTAGATAGTCATGCAGTAACTTACATAAAATATACAAACGTATGAAGGAATAATTATGTACAAATCTTAGAGCTTCCTAAATTAAAAAATTATATACTTAAAATTACACGTATATTATCATCAAATAAAAAGGAAGTGAAATGTTTTATTCTTTAAATTTAGTAAAAATTGAAAAGAACATATTAAAACACTAGCAGAGCACAAAAAATTAAATAAAAACACTCACTGCGTATTAATTTTTTACTGCACAAAATAGTTCAAATAATGAATATAACATACAAGAAGCACCGAAACGTCAACAAATTAACCGGAGTAAATAAAGGGAAGAGGCAACTTTGAGAGGTACATAGTGTCCTGCGTTTGATGTGTGACTAACTTGGATGCAGCCAAAGAGTAGGAGAATGAGTCAAAAATGTTTGTCAACGTAACAACATAACAATAATCATTACGAATGGAAACAATTCGATACATTTGTACATATAAAAAAAGAATTACGATATAAAAAGATATTACAAATAGGTCCAAGTCTAACATTTTTAAACAATATAAAACAATTTTAATGCTTTTTTGAACTGTCTTAAGAAAATGTAGAAAAGTAGCTTTGAAGGAAAAATGCTTTGTGTTAACAACCAACTTCAATGTATTCGCCTAAAATATTCATTTTTTCAAAAATAAGGTGTACCAAAAATAAAACAGTCATTGAACAGACGGGTGCATTATTTACGTAATTTGTGATTATTGTTAGTATGAACAAAATTAGTTATAAAGGGGATATTATTGGAGGTGACGCAAGGTTGATTAAAGAAAAAAGTAAACAATTGCAAAGAAATGCGCTTGGCTATCTGGAGTCTAACACCCTGGCTACCCTTAAAAAACTGGTCAAGAAGAAACAATTTAGTCTCGAAAGGGAACGATGAATGTGACCATAATGAACCCTGGTTACGGACAGAGTTAGGCAAGTGCAACAACTGGTGAACATTAAATACGTATTTGGACCGAACATTATACAAAACTTTAATATTTTCAACAAACTGGTGAATAATTTGTTCGGCATGATAAATGTCCGATGGCTTATGAGGATGAAGTATAATATAAATAGCCTTAATAAGAAGCATCCAATGTGTAAGGTATTCATTGATTCTAGAGGCAAAACACCCTGAAGCACAATATGGGAAATGAATATGACTCCATTGTTGATATCTGTTAACCTGTCACCAATATAACACGGCAGAGACCTGTCAGTGAGCCAGAGATTTGTAAATTGAGGCACCACCCCAAGCAGTACAGCATGCATATAGACATGGTCTATATCGCGGATGACATTGAAGCCATTGATGTCGAATAGTGGACTTCTTCTTTTCATACCGAATTGTTGTGTGTTGACATGCGCAAGGGTAGATGAATGCGTTCTGAGAGGAACGTCTCTGGAATACGGGTGGCTCCAGACACGACCTCGACCCTTTTCGACAGACACACCTGATGAATAAAATATTTACATTTATAACAAAATTCATATATAGGTAAATCCAAATTCAACTTGAATACATTTCTATTAAATAATAAATCAAAAACTCGAGAATCATATTTTTAAATACATTTTTAATGTAGCATAAGAAGGTTATTATGAAATATGAATATATGCAAATGAATAATACCTTAAATAATAATATTTAGATAAATAAAAAGCCTCGCCTTCTGCGAGTAAAAACTACTGTGAAACTACATAAAATAAAAATTAATTAAAATAAAAATGTGTTATGATATACATGATTCTGAATATAAAAATATTAACTTATAATATTCAGTGAAGAATCTTTTACAAAGTGAAATTATAAAAGTAAACGGTAATTATTGCACAATGCAGTATACAAGCTATTGTTGGACATCTAATTAAAAGTGACATTAAATAGACAAATACATCAATATTGCAAATGAATAGTGTATAAAATAAATATTTCTGTACATAATAAATATTTATCAGAAAATATTTAAGATAAATCCAGGAGAATATCTTAACTTAACCTTTATAAGAATAAAATATCGTAACGGCTGGAACAGTTAGAAAATACAAATTTACATAAACAGTAAAATATATTTAGAATTACATTAAAAAATATATTTGTCAATTATTACAATTCTAAATGTATGTCTTTGCGAAAAATATTTTTATATACAATGTTTTAATTATAATATAGGTTTTATGGTGTCTAAATTTGATTGGGAAAACCTATAACAGTTCAATAATATTAATAATTGTTATTTAATAATAGTTTTTATGTACCAGTTTTAAATAAAGTTTTAATCAAGGTATATATATGTCTGTACATATCTATATGTACTATAGTTACTATAGTTACTATATAGGTGCTGGCACCGTACAATGCTGCTGGTATATTGTAACAAGGATTCCTATATATTCTCAAATCAGCGTTGACATAATTATGGCCTAAGGATATTTAGGATAAGGGCATGAACTTCTAAATAATAGTATCATAATAGGAATCCATAGATATAGAGACATAACAAGGACTTTAAATATAATATTTATGTTTAAAATCCTTGGATGTAAATCTTAAAATATGCTACACAAAAGAGATGGCGATTTCTTCTTTATGTAGTGAAAGTTATAGAATACTATCGAATACTATCGAATACTATACAGTTTGGCATATAACTAGCACCTTATAATTAATATTATGGCACATATAAGTATACTATGTGAATGAAGATTCACATAGGCCTACATTATAATGCTTGTGTAAACTGTTTTCAAAGGACATATTAGTATTGTCTGTGAGTTATAGATAAACTTTGCATAAAAAGTAGTCGTAAAGCCATCCCCAACTATTTTACCAGACTGCCCCCACAGCCGAGCACATCAATGCGCTGTTATCGTTAAACTAACAAACAGTCTTTGTTATTGAATATTTAACCTGTCTCTGTGATGCCTAATTTCTAAGAGAGGTGCAGATGTTCTGTCAAACTTCTGAGCTCACTCGCTAGTGCGTTATCAGTGAATATATTAAGTACTTTACTACACCGATTCCTAAGAGGAATTATATCGCAGGCTTGTGCAGTTTGTGTATTATGTGAAGCATTGTAGATTATAGAGACATAATCCTGCCATTTTGATGATGTGTTGGTTTGACGCGTTTGATCGTTTGGCGGTGCGATAAATGTGCCAGTTAAAAAATATAGACTGCAAAGAGGATGCTTCAAACTTTGACTCTCTTTTAATTATAATGTAAACACTGCGATATACAATATAATATTATACATAGCCCCTATATACAACGGTACCCATAGATAATATGTTGTGGATAAGACATAGAATAGTGTTATTTGTACACTGTACCATTTATAAAATAATATCAGTATAGTAGATATAATCCACAATTTTATATTAATTGTTATTTCGTAAATATTTTGAATTTGAATAATCGCATTTTTTTAATTAAAATGTCAAATGTCAATTCTCAAAAACAATTTCAATTGTAAAAGAAATATATATATATACTATTAATGTATGCAACATATATTTTTTAATCAGGAACCTTTAACAATATCCCTTTTTTGCATCTGAGATTGAGAGGCAGGAGGTAGATTTGCTGGTACAATTATTGGGTGATACAAACTGGCTTTATAAGTTTGTATAGGTGCAGCCACCTGATTTTAAGCATGTTATGAAATTGGCCCATGAAGGTTTGGCCACGTATTATAATGGTATGATTTGATCATTCTTCAGAAACATCCAAATTTAAAGCTATTGCACACCGGAAACGCGCAGCGCGTAAAACAATTTAAATTCATTCCATTATCAGGGGCAATTTTGCACACTTAAACCACTGCGTCAATATCTATGATAAAAATTGTCAACTTTACGCGCGTCAAAAATAAATATTAACCACGTCTAACTGATGGGGTTAGGGTTCGTCAATGGGTACTGTGGGTACTCATCTTTAGGAGGAATATTTTATCTTTTTAAAATTTAGTAGAAAAAGAAGAGAGGAATTAAAACTTTACCTTCTATGGTCAAATAACTATAGTTCGCCATAGCCATAATGATTACTTAAAGAATTATAGATGAACTATAGTAAAAACTTCAATAGCTACTAAACTATAGAAAACGTTATCCTCTTTGGTTAAAACACCACAGTTTGCTATAGTTAGGATGACTATAGTCTGAAAACCATAGATAAACTATTGAGCCTATGGTTTAGCTATATAGTGAAGCTGTAGTTAGCTATAGTTTTTTTGTACTGGCAATTTGTATTATAATGCATAAATTTGTAATAATAACATGGTTAATACATTTCATATTTTACCACAATATTACTCTTACTACTTATTATGACTTACTTATAAAACTGTATTATCAGATATTTTTTATATTAAGCGAACAAACAAAGAAATATCCATTTTAACAACGAACTGGTCTCCAGTTTTCTCCTTAGAGTTCTAGAAATGTTGAATGTTGAATGTTATAGAATATAGCATAAACTTAGTAGCACTTTTATTATAAATATAAATATATTATGTATATTGTTAATGTTGTTTCAGATGTATTGAGACTACTTTCGTTTCATTTATTAAGTTTTATCATAGACTTCTTTATATTTCTTTATAGATGTATAAAAAGTTTATGAGTTTTATAAGTATATTAGTTTAAATAATAAAAGTTAATAATTGGTTTTAAGAAATTAATTAAGTACTAGCTTGTTTTACTACGCCAAATATTTAAAGGTATACTTTATTCATATTCAAATATTCGTTATAAATTAGTATACTTTGCTTTAAAGGAAAAAGCTACATCGTTTATTTTTTAAATTGTTTCCTCTTAGTTAATATATAATTCTATCTCTATGTCTGTTGCATAATATATAAATACACCAGTATTATGATCAGATTTAATTAAAATTGTCATAAATTCATATTTATTTTATATCAGTCAAAAATACATATAAAAGCACCTCATAAGTTGAAACAATGTCAGTTGAATACAGCATTAAAATAAGTTTGATAAGTAATATAATATGTGTACATATTAATATAATGGGAGAGTATAAATCTATGAATTACATATTAGTAATGTTTAAATGTTTTAACAGTTATAAGGCAGCTGCTTAACTTTATGAATGTTTATTTGGTAATTATATATTTATGAATACATCGATGTATGTATGTCTGTCTGTATGATATCTATGAATGAATATGTATCAATATATAATTTAATGCAATAATTATGTATATAAACTGAAAAATAGTCTAGTACTGAAAATGAATCTACAATAATATATATATATACTTATACATTTGTTCATTAAATAAGTAATATATATTGGTATGATAAAAATACGCCAGTAGGCCATATATAGAAAATATAATTTTCACCCCCTGTACTTCTATAATGCATTACAGACATTAATTTCGCTGCTCTTAAAAGAAGAATGATATGCTACACATTAAATAGCCAAAACAAAAAAGCATTTAAATGACTTTTTTAGAATATTTTTCTTTTCTAAATGTGTTCAAAAAATAACAAAATCGATTTCCAATTAGGGTGTCTGAACACTACTTTTGTTCGATAATTTAGTACACTTTCGAAAAGATGCCAGTAGAACACTGAAGAAGAACTCCAATAATTCAACCACCGTAAGGAGAGAGCATCCAATCCAGAGGCCAATGTTTCCCCCGAAATCTGAAAACAGCTGACTGAAAGGGTAAGCCAGGTATTCCGTTGTCTCATCAACTGACAGGTCCGAGGGGTTGATCAGTATTGAGACCATCCTGCTGATATCATTGGATTTGTCACGTATTGGTACCTGCCCCGTATTTGTGAATAATCGCTCATCATTAAGAATGAATTCGTTGATAGTTTTCTGAAAACGATCTAATGAATAGGGCCATTTTGAAAACACGTTATTCGTCGGGTACAACACTTTTTCACAGCGAGTAGGGCATGTGGAAGCATATTTTTTCCTCTCTACCGGATTTTTTTTTAGTTTATTAAAGAAACTTTCGGCGCATAATGCTTTATCGCGAATACTTTCTACTTCTGAATGTGTATTCAGGTTATAAGTTTTCCCTTTAAAATGTAGGACATTCGAGGAATCTATATTTTCATTTAAAAAAAATTCCTTTGGTATTTCGTGGCAGAATGGAAGACTGTAGTTACTTTTCCACGGTATTTGGAAGTATTCAATGAAACAATTGCACTGTTTTGCAACTTCAAAGTATGAATACACAGAGAAGCAGTCATTTTCAGTATAGTTATAATCAAATTGTAAACTAATGGATTCGTTAGTGAGGGAAGCGTAGTAACCTTTTATCATATTTTGGAATTCAATATTGTAATAACACTTAGATTTTTGGACATTTAATCGTTTGTACCGTTTCATTGAAAGTTTCACAGATACCTGATGCCCTGTTTCAATGGTTATAGCTTGTTTCTTGATATTTGGAATTGAGCCCGGTTCATGGATGATTACATCAAATCCCTTGACGTGGTAGAGCTAAAGATGGGCATAAAAACATATTTTATAAGCAACAATATTTGGGTAAAACGACATAGTAAAATGTTTACTCTAAATTTGCATAACTCCTGACTTGTCAAATATTCTCAAAATAATTTACGAAATAATAAACAGAAGATATAAATAACTCAAAAATATAACTTCACAAGCAATGACCGAAGCAACAATATCACATGTTTATTCACAGTATTATTTCATGAAATGCGTATGTTTTGATTTATTGTTCGTAAAATTATTATGTTTATATTAACTTATTTTATTTATGAAAATGGTTAATTCTTTTGCCTTGGAGATATAAAATCAAACAAGATCAATACCAGTATAAATCCAATTTACTTTTCTTTGATGTCCAAATAGACGCTTCAAATGCAGAGGCTGCTTTAAAATACCCAAGTTGCATGTTTGTATAAATTTTTATTTTAAATGGTAATTACTGATGGAATAGTTATGTAATTTTAGTATGTATTAACTTTTAGAGGATCTGTCACAGCACTTTATAAATGAAAATGAATAAAAATGTAAAAGCAGTATTAAATAAACCTATATATTTATGATAAAGAATTAAATAAAGAACAAATAAAGATAATCAGTCATTTTGATAATAAATAAATGGATGAAATAATGAGTAAATAATTGATAAATATGGGAAATAACATACATAATTAAAAAGTATAAAACTAACTTTTTAAAGCTTATTTCTTGGATGAAACTAAATCAAAATTTATTTAATTAAAGCATGCTCATTAATATATTTATTAAGTCGATTAAATTGGAATAATTTAGATAATTTGATAATATATAAAGTTCTATAATTCTATATACAAATACTATAATTAATCTAACATCAAATTAGAATATTACCTACAAGTATAATTTGGTATGAAAATATTGATTACACGTTAATATTTATCAATGGGTGAACTAACAAAATATTGATTATAAAAGGACGAGATGTAACTTTATATATTCGACTTGTGGATTATGCGGTAAGTTACATTCGAGATCTTTTCCTTGAGACATTTATGAATCACTTCCTAGTAAAATGGTTTTAAAACATTTCAATTAAATCGGTTATTAGCCGTAAACAGTTCTTGAAATATGGAAAATTTCAAATACTTTAAAAATTTGTAACAAAAATGTAAGTTCATAAAATTAGTTAACTTGATTTCAAAATATATTTTTCCCATACAAATCGTGCCAAATCAATGTTAAGTGTTTTTAAATAATCCAGAATATTTACCTAATTTGAAGCCTATACGTTTTATAATTTAAAATGTTACTTTTGTTAATATTAAAATAATTACAAGAATTTTTTACCTTATCAGTATCATGTTCTTCATAGAATCCGTCGCCGACACTGATAATTAAGTGCAAACCCGAGTTTCCAGTTGGATTCAAAATGAGCCGTTCACTGGGCGAAAAAGTCATGCAATTGAAGCGTTCAGGAAAACTTCTCTTCTTAAACATGAACCAATAGCAGGGCGTATTGTGGAAGGAGCAGTAGCGAACATTCAGCTCTAAATCCACAAGAATGTCGGATTTATTGCCTAAATTCATGTAAGACAAAGTTGCCCTCCTGTAATTATTCACCTCATGCGTCAGTCGGTCAGTGGATAAATTTGGATTCTTCAAAACACGTTCCCAAAATCTCTGCCCCCTGAAGATACCTGTGGCTCCAGATTTGGACACCTTGGACCGACTAAAGGGAACCGTGGTGCAGACAGTCACGTCCGGAAATAGGAAATTAAACTCGTGATTTTTCACCTGGGTGTTCAACTTAAAACTATAGTACTCGCAAATAATCGTGTAGAGGTGAAATGAGCAAGCCGCAAGGGCCAGGAGAAGCACCACGAGCCATATGTACCGGCGAGCTGGATTCTTGGATTTAAATCGAGAATTGCCTGGAAAGTTGACTCTTGATAAGAAGGCTTGTTTTGCACGAGAAGGTGACTCCATGTCAATGAAGCTATACGTTTTTGAACTCTAACTTGTCAATTGTTTCGTTTGCCGACGGCAAAATTTGTTTTGATTTGGTGCGTGTTTTGTCCAATTTAGAATTAGAAACTAACTGTTATATAAATTTTGAAGCATCAATTTTTGTAGATATTGTACATGTGTGTATTGCAGTCCAATTCAATATGCCATCTGACTGCTGCATCTTTTATGATATCAAAGCCTAGCCAGCCATATTTCGGAAGTAAAAATTGACTGTTTATGTATATTTTGTAAAGTTATACACATACAGTATATCAAATTGTTCGTATATACTTTACAATTGGAATATTTTGTGATCTAATTATCAAAATACCAATCGATAAATGTATGTCTAAGCAGCCTTATTCTGTTAACAAGAAATTATATGGAAAAATATAAGCATATTATGAATACAAACTATCGTACTTGAATGAATTTGTAATTGTTTTTATGTGACTGTTTAACATGGCCAATATTAAACACCATTTAACATTGATAAATTATGTATTTGTTAAATGCATTCTTTTATAAATGATCTATTTTATGTTAAATACAAATAGAATTGAAGCAAGTATATTGATGTATTAATAGTTTTATATATGTTTTCTTCTCAATGTAAAACATATTATTACACATTTGAAGACTCGAAGACTCAAAATCTGTGTTAACGATGTAACTTTTACCAAATTTTAGAAGTAATTTTGCAGTATATATTTCTGGAGCTTTATCGAAATTTTTTTAATCATTTTCTTTGAAAGTTTGTATTTAATGATAAAATATAAACACACTTATTTCACAATATTTTATATGCAATAACTAGAAATTTTACCATAACACACTAAATAATGATGTAATCAATTTAAATAAAACAAATTGCGTTTTATTTTCATATAATGCATATATATATGTATTTGTATATATGCATAACAAATATTTTATATTACGAGTATTTGTATATTTTAAAATCTATTAATTTAACAAAAGTGATAATAATGACTGAAGATATATCATTTTATTGTCTCAATAATAGGCAATGGTTATCTTTACTAAAAATTTATTATAATTACAAGTATAAACCAACCTTTATAAAGGAAATTTTAGGTATATTGTTCTAACAGTTTTGCTTTCAATTTTTGTGTGTTTGTAGTAAAAGCAAAATTTGAACATTACAAAACTTATAATTTATTGTGAAAAGTTTACAAAATTGTAAAATGTATTCCAAACAATTACATCAATAAAATAATAACGAAATGTTATTATGTTTATATACTGAACTTAAGTCATTTTTTATCTTGTGAATTTAACGCTGCAAACGTAATTTCTTCAACGAATACAACATTAAGGATCAGTAATATTGTTTTGAATTTCAAAAATAGTGTCCCTGTAATGTTGTGATTTCCGCAAACATTATGACTAGGAATATTGTTAAATATTTACTCATTTCTTATACCTACTACACCTTATAAAATTAGTTTTACATTGATTTATACTAAAACAACTTTTTATAAATTATAGTTTACGTTATGTAGCGTGCTCATGCCGACGTTAACCTGTCTTGCTGCGTTCTTGAGATTGCTTTTTCGTGAAAACAGCAGTTTCGAAGCGCACATTCCGCGGCATATTTTGCCCTCCTTTTATGCTCTGGATTGTTCGTGAAGTTGCGGATTTTGAATTTACAGAATAAAGAAGTCGTTCGTAAAGTTTACTTTTATGATCAAGCGTTTAATTTGAAGAAAATATTTAAGATGATACTTCTGAGTGTTGTTTATAAAAATTAACGATGTATATGTACATATTATATATGCATCATTTTCTAGTTACATAAGGTAATAATATTAAGTGACTTACATTTGATGAATTAATTGTTTAACAGCACCTTAACAGACTCTGTTTAGACTAACAGCGCGAATGGTACGGTCTATTGACATCCTCTATTAAACGATGCTCTGTCCGCTTCGCTGTTAGTCTAACAGTAACAGCCGACTGGTGTGCCCGCTGTTCCTACAGGGTATTCCTACCGTTGGTGTATCTCTGTTCTGTAATTCATCTTGTTATATAGTTACTCTTTCCTTTGATGTGATGTATTTTTGACTGATGATTCTTTTGTGTCAACTTTACTGATGGCATTTTAAACTTTTGAAAATAGTCAGTGTATTTTGTAATTTAATAGGCCCTTACCTCTTTTCAAAGATGCTGGATCCGGCACTGACTGAATACGCACTAGTGTAATATTGTGTACTCGCAACATTCCCACGTCTTTGGGAAACGAAAAGATAAAAAAGTTAGCCAACCTAGAAGATTTAAATGGTAAATGAAAGTTTTCTTATGCTTCTCCAATACAAAGGCGCTAATATATAGAGAGACACAATATTTATAAAGTACGAGTATAATATGCCTATAACCACTTCGCCTATAGCGTCAGCTTGCCTATAAAGACACATTTTATGTTACATAATATAAAAGTTATTTATAACAACACCCCATTATTGTTTTGTGTAATTTGTTAACAAACTAATTATTATGATGTACCTAAATTAAAATATAACGTTTGTTAAAAACTCGATAGGATAAATTCATAATTGGCAAACAGTCACCACTCACCTCATTTGTACACTTATTATTAGAGTGCCACACAGGGGGAATTACAGTTAGTCTGCTCAGGTCTACATTATGTTTTTCAGGAAGTGTTATTTATGTATACATTATGCATGTTTATTTTATAATTAAAAAGCTTTTATTGCCAGACAAATAAATTTAGTTATATTTCATACATTCTTCTTTAGCAAATATACATTCAATTGACTGATAAAAATATAGAATAATGCTTTCCAGCTCAGTTAAAAAATATAGAATGTAGGAAAATGGTTAAATTTGTCTATAACGACGCTTTTTGCTATGTATCTTGAAGTGTCGTTATAGGCGAATTCTACTGTATATGCGGGTGTGTTTGAGACGCTACACAACGCGATTCAGACTTGCATCTTATAAAAGTACATAATTTTAAAATATGACTTTACTAAACCTCTTCAAATGTCCACTAAAGGAGTCTCTATTAAGGAAGACTTTGTGACGACCGTCCAATTCACCGGGGGTACCCGGCTTCTGTCTAAGTACCCAACGCGCCGCATTATCTGGTTGATCATGATTGTTCTCGCCTGTATCGCCTGCTCCATCCATCTGTACACAGTTGTTGATGAGTATCTAGACTATCAGGTGACCACACTAGTGAAGAACTACGAGTTTCAGTTCATCTTCCCCGATGTCACCATCTGCACAACCCTTCCGTTCAGTCGGAAAAAGTTGCCTAATCAGGTGACGGGACTGATGAAGGGTCAGCGATTTTGGAAATACGTGTCGAATTCAACGAACGCCTTGTTGGAAAAAGAGGCCGTTTTCCAGAAAACAATGTTCTCGTTTCGCCGTTTTGCCCACAAAAGAGATGTTTTTATGAACTTGTTTGCGAGCACTCATTACTGCTTTTACAATAAGAAATTGTGCTTCCGAAAGAGTTTCACCCAGATTAGTACATCTCAGAGATTAAATTGTATCACATTTAAGGCCGAAGATCGACGCATTCTGTTCCCTCAAGTGGACTCTGGATTTCACATCATTATGAACTTGGCCGATGGATTTACACAAAGTGATCCGCAGTGTGAGGTGAAAACAGATGCTTTTACAATTTCATTTTTGGGGGATTTGTAATTATTTATTATAATATAGCTTAAAATGTTCAATACAGAACTCCAAGAACCGTAAAATGTTGTATATTTATGTAATAAACACGTACAAACAATAATATTTCTTAGATTATAAAACATAATCTAAAATAATAGACAAAATAGACTAAAATAAAAAAGCATTTGTTACAAGAACATTATTCAGAATAACATTATTAAAGATTTCAATTGCAATTTGAAAAAAATACTTTTATAAATGCTACAAATGAGCCTTCATTCGAATATTTATCAATACTTTTATGACCTATATTTCTATAAGGCTAAATAATGTCGAGAGATATAGTTCTAAATGAATTTAAAAAGTATAATTTTTTTAAAGAAACATTAAAGGAATGAGTGTTATGTTTAATATATATTAACAAAATGTATTTATCTATATTTTATAAGTTCAAAATATAAGACATATTCAATAAATAACTATCGCGCAAACTATAATCTTTTCTTCTCAAATTCTAGTTATATTTATTTTATGGTTGTTTTTGTTAATATACATATTCTGTTTTTGAAGTTTAAATGAATAACTTTAAACCTTCATCAATTAATTCTTACAAATTCCATAAGGATACCAAATTTTATTCCTAAAATTTCATTACATATTGATATTATCACAGCTAAGGAATTTGAAAACAACTCTTTGTAACACTTTTACCCTTTTTATTTATTTAGAATTCTGAAAGTTTTGGTATGGATCAAATTCTTTCTTCTTTTAAATTGTGTATGTTTCTTCATAATGATTATCTATCTATATTATCTTTCTATTTTCTTATCTTGAATAATGGTTTTCACATTAAAAAAAAAACATTTCACGACTTTTAGGGAAACCTGATATTCTGTTTTAAATTTAATTTAAATTGTTTTCAAATTTCAAAAATATAGAAATATAAAAAATATATATATTCACGTTTAATTTAAAATTGTGTCAGTGTAATTTAATCATGTAAAATAATGATGCATCGACAAAAACACATGAATACGACAAGTATAGATAAGAAAAGTGAGATTTATAAGAATACTAACCAGCGTTAGGCACTCTTGTACTTTTACCACCTTTGGCTCCAATACTGGAATTTGTGTATGGAAGCTTTGGCATTATATTTAAATGAGGGTTATTTTGCTTTTTATTTTGTTGTAATCTTTTAATGTTGGCTAAATGTAATCTCAAGTCCACCTCAATTTTCTGTGCTAAATATATATTACACTTCAAAGCTTTTGTTTGACTACACTTTTACTAATACACTTATAGACGGTGTAAAATGGAAATTGTACCTGAAGGAAATTTCATTGAATGGTAGAATGTCACCAGTTTATAAAGTCAATGGGTTTTTTGTTTATATCTATGTCATACTTTATTTTGTAGGTGTAATTAACTAAGTAGAATAAACTTCTGAAATATTTACCTGTGCCACAACATTATGATCTACCCTCGATACTACTTATAGTGTTATACATTGTAACCTGCATTTCTATTTATTTTGCAGTTGTATGACACCAGAGGATTCGAGGTAATAATTCACGAGCCTGGAACAATTCCGAAG
>JAYRBW010138190.1:0-15334 GCA_036023295.1 Invenusta paracnida
AATATATTGATTATAGGTCTAGGGGGTTGCTTTAATATTGAGTCCGAGAACTTATTGAAGCCCCCTCGTACATATATGTACTTGTATGCATGAAAGTTAATTATAGAAACCAATTTATTAATAGCTCGATATTATCTTACTAAATTTTTTTAGCCATTCTGTATTGCATTTTTTAATACTATTTTCTATGATTTTTAAATGAGCAAATTGGTAAATGTAAGCTTTTGTGACTTTTAGAAAAATAACATTTTTCAACTTTTAGTGTTATATCTCTTGCTGTTCCCTATAGTCACGTAACCACACTTTTAAAATACACCCCTATTGTAAAAATAAGCAATATATACACCCTCTTTATAAAAAACGGATTAATTTCATGGAATAATTTACAAAGTACGATAAAACATATATTTTCTAAAACTTAATTCAAAATGTTATGATTTATTCAAAATGGTTAAATTTGTACCTATGTTTATAAATAACCATTTTTGACTTTGACTTTTATTTTGACTTTTCATTTTCAATACAACTAATTTCAGTATATCCTTAAGTCATATCCTATTCATACTCTGGAACTCCACACAGAATAGTTAGCGTGCCAGATATTTAAAAAATTAAATATCTATAAAATCGCTATCAAATGGGTGCTTGGTAAATCGAAAGTTTTACATTTCTGTACTACTGTAAAATACCAATTTTGTATATATATATCTTTATATTTAAATCCTATCCTTGTTATATCCGACTGCGCTAAATTCCAGCTTATAGTCACGGTGTTAGTATCACTTTCTAAATTTCTGTTGTTTTTTGGGTTTTAGTCATTGCTCATTAGTTTTACATTTCTTCACTTATAGCTTACGTCTGACTGTCTTCGCTCTTTTATCTAATGTCACTTATGACTCCTATCCGCAACCTTCCTCCCTCCAGTTCCATATACCGAGGGTGTCCCCTGCAAGTTTCCCTTCAACTACAGAGGGAAAACCTACACTAACACCTGTGCCTATCAGGTGTCCTCGGGTCAGAACCTCTGTACAATCAGTCCGGATGAAGCGGTCTACCGAATCTGCCTTCCTCCCAAAGGGGATGGTGAGTCCAACATGTCTATTGTATATTAGCTATATTAGAGGAAATTTAATAGTTTTTATAAGAGATCCAAAATGTCTCAAATTGATATATTGTTATAATATAATATTCGCCTATTATTAAGCAATATATTTTTCTTTAAATGTAATTAATTTACGTGATTGAAGATCTGAGCCAAGCTCCACTGTTATATCGTATATGTACTATGTTATAACAAACAAAAATATGTTATCTATATTTTAGTATACTTCATCCACCTGCGAGTAAGGAATTATATCTGCAAATTATTATTAAACTTTATTTATATCATCATTTTTATTATTTGTAAAAGGGTATTGTCTGAGTAGCATTGTAAATTTGAATGGAAAAATTTGCCTAAATATCACTAAACAGTTTAATAAAATATCAATTGTCGCTATCAATAGTATTATACTTTCATTATTCTTGATTTTTATAACAATGGGTACTTTTATCACTAATAATGTACAGTGATTTTAATCGTAGATGTAACAGCTATCAATTTGATAGTAAAAGGTAAGGTAGCGTCTGTAGAATGAATAAAATTTCATAAAAGTGCCGCAGAAAACAAATATGAAACAATAAGTTGATAAATTTATATCAAGCTTGATCAAACTACAATGGCACTATAAATTTCTGCAAATTAAATAATGTATTATTAATCATTCATTAAAGTTAATAGGTATAAATACAATTAGTTGACTATGAATTCTTAAAATTAGTTAACACTTCATATTAAGTTATAATTTTACATGTGCAAGGTCCAGGAACTAAGTGCAAGCAATACTATTATGATAAACCCCCCGTTTATCTTAAAAATAAGAATGTGGCTTATTTTACTTTTCTATAGTAAATGTTCATATTCACATTTAATTAAGATTTATCAATACATTGCCCTATACTCCATATATACACATAATGCCCATATGCACATATCCAAATATTAATATTTAATGTATACTTCTATTTAGTATATAAACAGTATCTTTTCTAACAACCAAAACTTACATTGAGTAAAGGTATATATATTATAATATTCAGACTAAATTTAAAATAAGTACACTTTTAATAAATATAAACTGAGTATTACATAAATATAGTAATAACAAAATGTACCATTTAGTTTTTGTATACAGAGTAACTGCTTTGGGTTAAAAAATTTACTAACAATACTCATTTATTTTAAAGTTATTCACTAAATGATTGATATAATTAATATTTGAATACAGCACTACACCTATTAAAAAAATTAACTACCTAAAAATTGGTATTTTTTAACAGTTTTCAATAATCCGTTTACTTAAAAGCCGGTATTATAAACACAGTTGGAACAGAATCTAATTCCATTATCATACATATACTGAATATTGCTAATACAAACGTATGCTTTATGAACATATTATATACACACAGCGACTAAATAAAAGCATCGGAAAATGGAAAATAGAGAAAAGAGTATACAGTATACAGATTGGAAACTATCCCTATCAACAATAAATTCTCTTAGTTCCATAAAGCTTGTCGATATAGGTATAGCCAAAAGCAGAAATTTATTCTGTATAAGTTTCAACAAATATGTACATATAGACAGATACTAGTCAGAATCAATTATTTTAAAAGCTCCATTTGCAAAAACTGCACAGAAGTAATATATTGTGAAGGGAGTTTCTAAAACAATTGTTTAAACAATTGTAATTTCAATTGTATAATGTATATGCGAGTGTATTATTCTATTGATAAACATTACTATTTAGAACCCGCCTAAACTTATAGAAATAACCAAGGGATGGCGGGGGGTGAGGGGGGGGAAGTTACCTGAAACATTTTTTTTTTCGTTTTTATATTTGTTAGGGTGATTGCGTGCGTGCGGATTGTACAACGATATTGGGGCATTACTCCGAATCGTTTGAAAAAAACCCTTTCAGTTAATCATATAATTAGACATGAATATTATGATAAGCCCTGTAATCCATAGTTCAAGCAACAATATCCCAGGCTCTGTTTGTCTCCATTTTAGTGAAGGGTCAGATTAGGTTTCGTTACCTGTCAATCGTCAAATAGTCCCCTCTGTGAATGCTCTCAAAATTTGCGATCGGCTAATATGTACTAATCCCAGATTATAGATATTTTGGTTGTTAAATTTTTAACACACTATCTTTAAATCGCTTCAAAATATTTGTAGTTAAACATTAAATTGGAATACAAATTTTAAAATGCAGTTACATAATATACCATGTATTATATACACCCTAAATGAAATTGAAAAGGCTATGTGAATGTGAATATATATACAAGTATTTGTGAGGGAATTATTGTCATTTATAGCGGGATAGAGACATGAGTGACATTATTATGTATTATTGTGTACTAAAAAGTTTTATTCACAAATATTCGGAAGATCATTTTGTTATAAGAACACCATTATTCGATTAGGGTAAATCGTATATTATACGCAAACTAAATAGTGTTTTATTTTTCCTATTTTTCTATCAATTCATTCAGAAAGGTTGAATTATGTTTTAATATAGGTATAAGCAACTTACATTGATGGATTTATTTAATTCATTTCGTCTTTCAAATTTGACAATAAAATTGAAACAACGATGAATGACAGAAAAATTTGTTTGATTGTAATTTTGTTCAAGAATATAAAAATGGTAATAAATTTCTTAATATGATTTAATATAATAAAAATATTAGTCTGAAAACTATAAAACTTTCTTTACTCGTCGTTATATAAAATATAATTTTAATAATCATTCCAATAAAGAAAATCACAAAATAGGCTGCAAAAGTTGATCTGTTCTATATGTATGTTATCGTTGTTATAGTTTTAATTTTCGCTTGGCATTTTCTTTAGAGATTTAATATCAAATAATTATATTATCAGTGTATACTACCTACATATCATCATTATATATATAAAAGGTAAATTGATTTTAAGTATTACATTTTACAAAAATAATTACAAATGATATTCAGTATGTTAATAAAAGTTTCTATAATTCTTTATATTGAATGTTCTTATACTTATAAATTTATACCTGACAAATAATTTGGCATTATTACCGTTGACAACATCATTTAAGAAAACGACATAATTTAATATACTGTTTACTTTTATACTTCTATATTATAATGATATGCATAACAATTTTTATCATAATTTAGATCAACATTTAAAAGATTGTTTATTATAATATCTCTTTATTATATATGCATAACAAATTGTATGCCCTTGTTTAATTAATAATACAAAGGGATTTCAGAATAAACGTGAGATAGATTCAGAATAAACTAATGTCATTATAAATAAAATGAACTAAATGAAAGAAATTATGTCAAATGATATTTTTCATTTTGGGAAACACCTTAACGTTCAGCTTAATAGTTTATTTATTCATCCATTGCAACTAACAATTTATATCATTTATTATTCCAGTTTGGAAAATGATAAAATTTATGAACATCCACACAATATTTTGCTTTATCTTAAAAACGTTTTATTTAAATGGGATAAAGGTCAATTTATCTTAATAGAAACATTTTCACGTCAAAAATTCAAATTTGTTAGATTTGTTATTTTCATAATTTGTTGTTTATTGACAATCTGCCTGATATCCTTTAAAAAACAAAAGGGATGCTGAATTCTATTCTATTGTACTCAACTAGATAAAAAGCACGCTCTGTAGCTCCTTATAAAAGTGGCCGCTACATTTGTTACCCATAGCTTTGGTTTCAGAAATATTAGAGTACATATTTTCTTACACTTAATAAAGAAGTAATATTAATTATGTATAATATGTAAATATGTATATAAGTTTTCTGTCAATATATTAGCTTGAAAAATGGCTATTGTAGCGATTAAAAAATATAACGAAAGACATTTGGGGAAATTGCATGGAGGAGATTTTCATTTTGAATTGAGTCTCTACGTCTTGCTGCAATTATTTGATCAGTTCAACACTGCATCATTCAAGTAATTATACCTCAATGCTGGGAGCCTCCTGAAAGACATCTGCATTGGGGTTCACCTCGATTCTTGTCAAAATAAGGGCCAATCTGATAATTCTCCGTCATTCTTGTTTGAATTTGCTTCCATAGCCCTTTCTCAGAGCCAACCATTATTGATAGACATCTTAAAAATATGTTTACATGATAAGCTTAAAAAAATATTATTTATTTCAGTAAGTAAGAAAAAATGTAATATTATTACTAAAACCAAATTAATGAAGCAATAGTATATTTTTGTAAATGTGGTTTTATGAGTGACCAGGAGTACATTTCGATTATACATCAAACGTGTTACCTTTTCCTGAAAGTTAATTTTATTTTGTATATATTTTCCATTGTATATAAATTTTCCATTTATGGAATTTTGCATTATTTATATTTAAATGATAATGTTGATAATTACAAAGCTATGCATTTACATAAGCTGTTATATAAAGAGGGCGTAAAATGTTTTCACCTGTTGACGGAAATAAGGAATTGGTGGAAATTTTAGAATAAGTAAATAAATTGACTCGAAAAAACTTGTACAATGGGTGCTATAATTCTCTCCAATTACATTTTTATAAACTATTACAAAAATTGATGCTATTTAAATTGAGTAAATACATGGAATTAATGTGCGATCAATATAATATAACGAATGTTTTTTATTTAGAAGCTTTAATAAAAGTCCCTCAATAGCAGAAAACATGCGTATACAAGTAATACTTAAATTTGGATAAATGTGACTACGTATAACCAAGGAATGACATATGCAGTTCTATACAGTTCACAGTACATTTTATGGTGCCAACAGTTTTTGTTAAATATATATTTTCTTTTCTACAAAGCGCATGGAGTGAAAACCATAAGCGGAAAGAATTGCAAGTTTCCCTTCTTGAAGAATGGAAAAGAATACATCGCCTGCACCCCCGATGGCCAGGGTACTTTTGAGTGTCCCGTTGACGACCAGGGAACCATGGAAACTTGTCAACAAACCGGAGAAAGTAGGTCATCTATTTCGATTATTATAATAAAAGACGATATATCATTTCTTAATTAAACATAAATAAAGTTTTATCAGTAATCAATTATTATTTAATTAACTCACATAATACATTTATATTACAGTTAAGAAATGTTAATAAATATATGTAATTATACGCCCGAAAAGCAATAACAGCAATCTTAAAGAAATTGACATATGTGTTTGCTAAAGCACATACACAATATATAAACATAATATTTATCTTTTCTTCGAGGAAAGTTGCTACCAAAATTTCCAAATTTCTTCTATATTTTAAGTCTCTTTTAAAAATGCAAACAATACAGTAATAACGCATGAGTTGAAAGGTATATCATACAAACTTTGATTCTTATACGTTACATTACCCACACTACTTATCACTACTACTCCCAACACATTGCTGGAATCAACAAACAATTCAAAGGTTATTCAATTGTAAGCCAAGAATTCCGTTTGATAAATTCAGTCTAAAAGACGTGGTTTTAACCATATACTTTAAATAGTTTAAACTAAAAATAATAATAATAATAATAATGGATAATTCATTTAATGTCTATGGTTTTTACTCATAGTTAATATTTGTTTTATGAAACTGCTATAAGCATGTTTACACAAATATCGAATAAACTTCAAGATACTGTGAGTGTTATTTTTTATTACCATGTCCAGTTTTGTTCATATATTAAAATATGCCTTAAAATATAAGCAGTATGTATATAAATTTGGTATGAAGAAGATTAATATTATTGCAAAAAAAGTGTTATCAGTATGTCTAGCAACTTAGTGGTCAGCATTCTGAAAATAAATGGATGAATTTAAAAAAATTTATAAGCTATCTATTTAAAGATCGTTTTTATTCTTTATATATATGTAAGTATTTATGAAATGTATAAGAAACAAACTGCATGTATGTATAATGTGTATTATAACATGATTATATTAATTAAAAGAATGATTATTACAAAAGTCTATTAATGAAAGATAAAATTTATTCAACTTAGTATTATTGGATAGGGACTCGTGACATAATATCAATGGATTTCTTTTTATATATTTTCATTTTTATTTTGAGTAAAAGTGACTCAAATGCACAAAAAATTACAATTTAGACTCAACTTAACTTTGTCTCGTATAATCTATAAATATTGAATTATTTATCATATTTTTTGTTAATTTAATTTTTGTATTAAATAAGCGCTAGGTACTTCAGAAAAAATGGGAATCTGAAAAGACAATATTAAAGCCAGGATACAGAAAATTTTCAATAAAAAACGTAGAGTAAATACATATGTTTCTAGTAAATTTAAAAATAATTTTCAATATATTTTGGCATTTTAATTCTACAAATAAATAAGCAACTTTTAACACGAGCATACAATACTATCGATGAAAATTTCGATTTCTTAAGAAAATAAGTTGTGTTCATCTAAATAAAAGGGCAACTTTTTTATTATTCACATACTCGATGGTTATAGCATCAGTGATCAATAATAACCTAATGACTTCAAATGTAGTGAAACGCGCATGTCAAACAAATTTAATATAGATCTGTCGGGACAAGATAGATGCACTAAAAGCTCACACGGTATACTAATATGGACCTATCTGGTCGCTTTTGATGATTAGTGACGGGTCTAATGCTGTGTTTCAATTAATTAAATGAATTATTGAACACCATGGTAGGAAATCATATAGGAACCCCTCCTTCCTAAACTCATGAATTTTACATTATTACCAATAACACCGGAATTTAGAAAGCAAGTCATTGCAATTGTTATTGTCACACAAAGCATTTGTGTTCTTTTAGATTCTCATAAGTCATTTTTGTAGATTGCTTGATACTGAGAATAATGCAACATTTTTATTGAACTATATATAATTTTATGTATCAGTAATATCTTGCTCGTGTTATATTATAAGTAGAAATCTTATTTTGTAGCTATAAAGCTGAGTTAATGCTGACGATTTATTATATAACTAACAATTACAAGGTGGATATGTAAATGCATTTATACTTTCTAATTTAATTAATATAATTTTTTAATTTATAGAATCTATAAGCGTGGAAATATAAGATTTTTGTTTTTATATAAAATATCTAATTTATTGAGCACTTCTAATAACATAAATTAGGAATTAGAATCATTCAGTTACCATAAATGAACGTTAATTATAAGTTTGATCAGAAGTAAGCTAATTTAGAACCTTCAAATCTGCATATTCATTTACCTTCTGACCTTTAATTTGAACAACACTCAATTATAGATTTGTTTTAAGTTTCCACAAGTTATAGGTTATATTTGTATAACGTATTTTGAAAGGCTTGACAAAAAAATTAACCGCTATATTTAAACAATATTTACCTAAGTTCTAAACGTGTAGGTATAGCAAATTGTTTATAATATTCAAAGCACAAAATTTAATGTTCAAACCAGAAAAAAGTGTTTAAAATAATTGAAAATGTTATTGATAGTTTATATGTATAGTGTAAAAGTGTTTTAAAACTATGTTATTATATGGTTATATATTGACACTTAATATACTACTCTGCAAATAGTTTTCTTGTTACAAAATGGTATTCCATAAACAAACGACTTGCTTACAGTTTTATAGAAATGTACGATTAGGTACTGAAGAAATAAAGTTATGCCTGAAACTAGAATTCTATCAGTTTATATTTTAAATATGGGATATTTCTACCAATTATTTACGTGGCCAATATTTCATTGAAAGATAATTAATTAGATGAACTTCTTCGCATTTTTTGAAATCCAAATCAATAACTTTGCAAATCTAAAAATAGTAGAACCATAGCCCATTATAATAAATCCAAACTAATCGATTAAAATTGTTTTTTGGAGTCACATTATTTTTTTTCGAATATACCAGGTTGCCATTGGATAAAAAGTTACACGAATTTCTTGCATTATGCTTTTGCATCCCTATATTCCGTCCCTAAATAATCAATTTACATTTTACAAATCACATAAATTGATCTCCCACTAACCTGCCTTTCCAAATATAAATGAAACCTTTGTAGTTTTGACTGAGGGATACCCCTGCGTCCTCCCCTTCGTATTTGAGGGCAAGGAGTACTCGGGATGCACTCTCAATAAGGACAAGCGCCTTTGGTGCGCCACCCTGGAGGCCAACTACGACAAAAGTCTTTTGTGGGGATACTGTCTCGACTACGATGGAAGCGGGGCCAATGTTACGGACACACGAAGCATCGTGGGTGCAAGTAGGTTGCTTCTGTGCTTGACAAATTCTGCATAGATTTGCTCATTCAGGCGCGTTCATTCATTCAAATACGGTGTTACGGCAACCAAATAGCATTCAAGCTCGGTCTTGCAGCATGTATTCAAATATGGCAAATAAATAGGACTTATAGAGATCAAATTAATGAAATCTTTCTTAAATTGTCCCTCAGTGTTACAGCAATTTTTGCAACATTCGTATGTTCTGTATATATTTTTCTCAGCTCCGATAAAATACGATTGCGAAACAAACTATTTTCTAAAAATTCGAATGTATCGCTCTTTTTATTGGATTTTTGCACCTTTTGCTAAAAAGATATTTATACTTAATGATGTAAAAAACTCCTCTCCTAAATTGAAATAGGAGGAGTATATGATATAATATGATGAAATATAATGATTACACGTTATAATCATTATAAAGCCTTATTTTCCTATTGTGGTTTTTAATTATAATTTCAATAATGGTCGTATTGTTAAAAGTATGCATTTTTATATAGCTGTCTTATTCATTCTACATAATATATGCTCTGTTTCTGTTGCTTTAAAGTAATTTTCTTGACATTATTTATTCCTTTATTATCTGTAATGAGTAGTGGTAGCAAAATTACATTTCGTCCTTTAAGCCTTCATAATATAAGCAATATAAAGGTGCTTATATCCTGCACATAATCATAAATTAATTAACAGAACAGAGCAAGAACCTTACGTAAAGCTTACCCTACTTTAGTTGCGAAAATTAAAGAGTTTGAGGTAATGTCAACATTTCCTTTACTTCTAACAGCTGTGGTATCACTGTAATCTACTGGGTTCCCCCAATTGAGACTATTAAGTGGTTACAATTCATAACAAACAAATATAAAGGATTTCAACCTGGTTTGAGGTGCGAAATATAATGTTCAAGATACATTTTTACTCAAATCAATAAGGTCTTGATAAATATTTACATAGAACTGTTCTTTTCTAACTTCCTTCCTTTCTTTTCCTTTAGTATCATTATCAATATCATATTATTGCTACTATTAACTGTGTCTGGAGTTGATTTCTCGATTATAATGTTAAATAATTTCCAAAACATGAATTAAGTAATACTCATATTAAAATTTGAGAATGCAGAATGAGAAGCAAAATTGTATAATGTCAACAGCATAATATAATCTCTAAAATTAAAAGTGCGTGTATTTAAGAATGACTAAAATGCATAATGTGCCAACGATCATAATATATTTCGACATATAAAAGTAAATTAAGGTCAATAAATTGTAAACTCATTGTGAGCTCATAAACACAAAGTTTTCAGGATCAAAAGATTCATTGTTTCAAAAGTTACTGACAATTGTAAAAGGTGTGCAAATCATTATTTTTGTCAATATATTGTTAATAATATTTCTGGAAAATCTATAGAAAAAGCCATTAAAACACTAATTATTTTCAAGTTATTGATGCGTGTCATGAAATAATGTATTATATGCGTATTATGTATAAACAAACTTTTTAAATAACTATTACATTAGGTGACTAGATTATATAAGAGAATAAATGAGATAATATTAACAAATTACGAAGGTTCACCATAGTATACAATGAAGGTCGTATTGTGGTAGGAAAATACATTAATAAGTTGTAAAGTATAAATAGATAAAAAGTATAAAATAAGATGTAAAAAAATGATTTCTTTAATTATATAGTTTATCAATATTGTTATATATTGTTATATACTGCAGAACTTTAACGACACTGGCATTATTTAGGTATGTTTATTACGTAAAACTGCTAGAAAAGTGAGAAATATCTTGCTTAACACAAAATATTGTCAATAAAATGCGATGAAAACTATTAATTTGGAATGAATGACTTTATTCAATAATGTGCATTTGAAATATTAGAAATACTTTCACATTGTGTATATTATGCAAATGAATAATTAATTGACGGTGCATACACAATAACTGCGTTAACTGTAACTTAAACAAAGAAGCCGTTTGGCATATTCGATATTTCTTGATTTGACTCCTTGGTGATTTTAGAGAGTGCAATTTTCTCTTTTCTTCCTACCTTGCAGGTCGCGCAGAGGGGCCAAAGTGCGTGTTCCCCTTCGAGACGAGTGACGGGAAGAAGTGGAACGGTTGCATCCCTTCGTTGGATAACACGAAGAAGAGTTGGTGCGGTACCACAACGGAGGTCGTCAATTTGGACCGGAAGACGCCCAATCAATGGGGCTACTGCATTCCACAGAAGGGCGTTGGTAAGAACAGATACAGTTTATTCAACCATTTATTCCTTAATATTTAAGTGTCGCAGCGTCAATTTTAACTGAGTGGGCGCGCGGATAACACGCCCTTCCCCTCCCCGGCTACTTTTAATCGAGCTTATATAATTTAATACTTAGAGACTACGGCACTGAATAAATATACATTGCCATAGAAGTGGTCTATACTTACAGCTAAGTAGAATCTAATAGTTATTTTTAATTGTTTGAGTTTGTGAATAGTAATTTGTTAGTTCATAGCTTTTCGATATATCAAAAAGCTTGAGGTATTTTCCTAAAATTGGAATGAAAATAGTATCATGAATGCCATGCTTTATTATCTATAAAATGACACATTTTTAAATCTATTGTACTTTCTCAATAAACCAAAGTTTTTAAGGTTCTTGCTAAAGTTAATATTTAATTTTCATGCATTGACTGAAGTAATATAAATGTAGTAGCGGAACATAACTACTACTATTTTAGAACAATAACAAATTAAAAATTCCATGTACACAGATATTAAGATAGATCTAAATATTAATATTCTAACTTATATTAATTAATAAAATAGTAATATTACTCGGTGCTAAGAAAGGGAGATATATCATTCAGAAAGCATTGTTTTGTTGTTAAACTTTGTATATATAGCGACGCAATTCCACGCGAAACGTACAGAGTGCAACAACCATGTAAATATACAAAGTCTGTGCACTTTAAAGTTTTGTGTGCATATCGGTGTATATGTGCAGGACATAATATTAGAATACACACCTATATGAGATATATTTAGTGTATCAGAGTGGCTGCTGAAACACAACATGCAAATGGGCATTTACCTTCCTTTTCCTGAGCTAAGGGAAATGAAAAGTAAATATCTCTTCTTCTATACCTTTCAAATTTAGAAATTGAAGAGGGATGGCAACTCCTGTGGTGGTCGGAAAGTATTCCAGGCAGGGGTTCAATGTGTGCGCCTGAGTTAGTGGTGTATACAGCAGGGTTATATATATATAATATCTCTATATATCGAGAAAGGTATCCAAAATGCAAACAAGAATCGAAACATAATATATATGTATATATATATGTATGTGTAATATGTCTGCAGGTAATATTGGATATTATTGTAGTTTAATATTAGGCGTTTTTGATGCTGAACAATTAAATAGATATATTAGCTGATTCATATATTTATTATTATATTTTTTGAAAATATTTGACTATCGAATATATTGCTAAATATTAACGTTTAACAATTACATTGTTTACATCGTTTGAAAGAATTAAGTAGGTTTCTTTGTTACTTTTTTCGTAATTTGATTAAAATATCTGTGTTAATCGTAATTTCTTTAGTTTGATATCTTTAATATATTTAAAATGTAATTCACAAACATATTTTGAACGATACTCATATTACCTTCCATTTTTGTGGTAAATTCACACAGTTTCAAAATTCTTCTCTTTTGTGTCAAGATAATTTTAATTTTAATTAATTTAAAAACCTAAATTTAAAATGAAATTTGCCTTTTTACAATTACGATCTTCTCTCAATTGGGTTTGTTAACAGTGTTATAAAAATCTGAATTTATCTAAAAATGTTACGTTATCCTTCTATTTTATTTTTAGTTATAAAGATATTGTTCATAGTATGCTATCATTGTGGTTACAAAGACTTTTAAAATTATTTATCACAAATGTTAAAATATTATATACTATTATACACAAATAATACCAGGTTATAGTTATAAATGCAATATATTCGGGATTATTCATAAAAATTGTTTCTACAAAATATAACAAAAATAAAAAAAATTGAAAAGAATTACTTACTTTGCATATTTATGCGATACACTAAGTTACTAATAACCAAATACATTTATATAAAATAATGTAATTCTTTGAAGTTTCCAAATTTTTGTAGAATGTTAACATTAAGCATACAAATAAACAATATTTGGTAATATTTTTATTTTTTTAAATCTATTGGTAATTTTTCTTTATCTATAAAAAAACACTTGTAATTAGATTAAAAGAGTACAGCCTTTAAGTTATATGTCTTTGGTACACAAAAGAATTTCACCCAAGCATTGAACTATTAATATTATGTTTTAATCTTTTCTCAGGCAACCCATCTCACCATTCAGTACATTTAAACACTACCTTACAAATTAGTTAATAGTTATATGTATACCGTAAATACCTAATAATCGCTTTGTAAAACTGCAATTAAAATTTCTTTGTTTTCAGAAAAAATATGTTATAGAGAGTATACCAGATATTTGGGATGAATTTACAGCCTTCTTTAAAAGAGCACAAAATTCTCCTATTATATTAATGTAGGTCAACCTCGCAGACATAACGCAATTATGAGCATGCAGTATGCAATTATGTAATGAATGTATGATATAGCAACATATCTTTGTATTAGCATAGACACAGGATAATTTATTATATAAATATATTTTGTTAAGTTTGATAGTGCATGGAAGAGAATTTTTGGTTGTCAATTATGTAGAATGTGTATATAATCAATATTTATAATATGCTTATTCTTAATGTAAATAATCAACATTCATTCAATAATTATACATAGACATGTATTGCATTATATTGTTATATATATATATATATACTTGTTCCTTAGAATAATTAATAATATTCTTTTAGTTGATAATTACAATGAAAAACATACTTTCATAATTGCATATACACTCATTCCACTGGAAACAGGTTTGTTGAATTGATAAAATCGCACTTTTAATATGGAATAAATATAGAATTTAATATTAACAATATTTATCTGTGACATATAGATTCATTTCATCTCTCAATTTTATTTGTTTTTGTCATGCCTTAGACTGAGGAATTATACGACTTCACAAAATAATTCCAATTAACTATATAGAAAGCAGAATATTCACACAATAAAGACATTGGGTTTAAATTTATTATTTTAATATAATAAAATTATTAAAGTAATATTTTAATTTTAATCGAACATTTGGTGACATTGAGGAAATATATTTATGTTTAGGAATTGGAATATGTGAGTTTAAATGGTATTGTAATTGTAACGTAATTTGCATTTTAATTTGGTGTTTAAATCCATTTTTACTTATAATCTTGAAGTTAACCAATTATATGCAAATTAGAATTATTATTAGTATTTGTATATAGTAATATTTGTTATTAAAATATTTATATTATATACATATTTATATATATACTTATATTTATAATTAAATGTATTTGATTTTGAATGTACATGAATAAAATTGAAAATTATAAATTAAATAACATCAACAGTTTAAAATATTGTCCAGTTTTCTAAGTTAAATATTGATGTCTATTTTATTTGATCATTTACATATTATTTTATTAATTATTATAAAAAATCCATTTAATTTATTTTATAATTTTATATTATTTTATTATTACACCGCAACTTATTTGATATTAGATAAAAGTTATGTCGTAATAGTATTAATTTATTTCATAATTCACTTCATTACAGTTTAATTTTAATAGTACTAGTTTAGTAGTTACTACAGGGTGCCCCACAAAAAATGTAACTATTTAAAATCATATAATATTTTGCTATTTTTAGTTATATTTGCTTACCATTAAATATCCTTAAAAATGTAACTATTTCTAGATTTGGAATGTAACTATTTTTAGGTTTTGAGTTTCTAAATTATTCCAAATATTACA
>JAYRBW010138201.1:0-15333 GCA_036023295.1 Invenusta paracnida
TTATATTACATTGATGCTATTTAAGCAAGAAAAGTATAATCTAAAGCAATTAAATTAAGATATATATTCATTTCTGTGAAGTTATTCTCATGTAATATTTACATTTAGATGTTAATTTTTTTTACATGAAAAAAAAAAATAACCGACTACACCAACTTGAAATTTCTGAAAAAAATCATAGTTGGTAAAATTTGCTCAACAAGAAATCAATTATGTCCCACTAAATAGTATGCCATAGTCTATGGGGTGGTTGGATTAGAAAGAATCCAACATCAAAGGGGCATTATGGCTACGCATTTAGCATAGCCTCCAAATCGGCACATAGCACCAGAAAGTTGAACTTTTAATGTCTAGCTAGAATAAGAATGCATTTTTTTAATTTATTTCATTAAATTTTTAAAAACCTTTAACAATTTTTTTCTTAATCTCCCAGGTCCAGGAAGGGAGGGGTTGTGACCCCCCAACCCCCCCCCCCCTTTCCCTTGGAGTTGGATCCACTAGTCTAATGTACATAATGTCACCACAATAAAATGTCACATTCATGATTCATCATTCATTTATAAAAAACACTATACCTTAATATATTATAGTAAGACTAAGGGTAAGCCATTTAAATAAACTAGTATTTAGAATTTAAATCTCCAAGTTTCCCATATTAAATTATTTTTGCTTTTTTTACGGGGTTTTTTTCAATGTTTTTTTTTAATGGTTTTTTTATTAAATTATTTTTTGTTTTTATTTTAATGGATTAAATTCTTAAAATTTAAATTAATAAGTAAAATAAATAATTAAAGTAAAATACTTATTACTTATGTATTAATCCTTACCCATCTCCAGAAGTTTCTCTGGTGCCACATTATAGTTATACAGGCTAACTTTTTTGGAAATATCCTGTATTTGATTAGACATTACAACTTCTGATTTATTACTTGTTACTTGTGATTCATCTATAATGCTACTTGTAATTCATGTCTAATGTTTCTTGCTATAACACTTATGGATATTTATGTTTTTCTTATTAAAAAAAAATCAAAAATGTAATGTGGAAAACTTGGAGATTATACCTTAGAATTATATATATATAAAAATAACTATATTTATAAATATAATTATAAATTGTTTTTTTATTTAATTTAATGTTGCATTTATTTCTCAAATGACTACAATAACTGTAATTATATAAATTAATTATACCTGGCTATTTAAAAGAAATATTTATATTTGTTAAGACTAAGAGTATTTATGTAATAATTTATTATATTTATTGGTGATCCTATATTTTACTTTTAGTATTTCAAATTATTTGTTTAAAGTTTTGTAATATCTTATACTAAACAAATAAATAATATATCAACAAATTTACAAATAGCTATAAATATATTGACTAAAGTTTTATTCAAATAGTTCAAACATTAATTTAATAATTAATCATTCATTATTGCTCAAAATTAGTTTAACTAATATATTGACCAAAGTTTTTTTTAAATAGTTAAACATTAATTTAATAATTAGTCATTACTTAAAATTAGTTTAACTAATTTGTGTGAATTTTTGAAGAAAATAAGTAATATACCTATAACCAAATAAGGCAAATAAAAATAAATTTTTATTTGCCATTACCAAACATTATGCTTTATACTTTTATAATAGAATTTATTTTTAGATATAACCATTTCATTTCACAACATTAAATACAACATTTTCTTTTTAAATTTAATTTTTGTTTATTTAGTGTAAGATTTTACCAGAATTTTTAAACAAATAATTTGCAATGCTAAAATATGGGATTGCCTATTTGATTTGATTTCATGTTAATTATTATATTATAAAGCATTTTCAATTATGAAGCTTTAAACAATATTTTTCCCTGACCTAAATTTAAAACAGACAATTCTGTCTCAAACCTCAAAGACAGTTTCTTTGTACTTTATTCTAATCTCATTTTAAGAAGTACCTTTAAAATATTAATTTGATAATAACAATATATATCAAAATATAACAAAAGATATACACTACATAGTGTAGGTACCCAATATAAGCTTTTATAGATAGTGAGTAAAGTTATATATTTAACAAGACATCTTTAGATTTAGACCAGGAAGCCCAGACCCTTCAGCCTAATGGAACATGGTCCCAACCATCACCCCCTTGAATGTTTAGTACTAGCCTAGAACATTGTGAGACTGAATGTCTTCCAATATCTAGCTGGTTCCTTAGGGCATCAGCCCCTATCATTAGGCTAGGTTAATTTCCAATGGCCCTAATAGAAACTAATTTTATATTATATATAATTCTTTCCTCTACACATATATGATAGTGACAGACATTTTTTACGGTTCTCAACCCCCAAAAGGCACAGGTGCTCCATTAGCCTTGCCCAATGGAAAATTGTCCTACCTGAAACCACATTTAAATGACTGAATGAAACCCCCTACCTAAATATGAAACTGACAGCACCAGACATTTTAGTCAGTTCCTAACCCCAAGCAGATGCTGTTCAAAGCAGCAAACCCTTATAGGTGATATCATTAGGCTAGCCTAATGGATAACAGTCCTAACATAAACCAACTTACAATTATGCACTGAAACCCCTTGAATATGAAACCAGCATTCTAGAACACTGACTCCTGTGAACCAAATAGGCATGAGTATTTGGTCTTTTAATAGCCATCCATAGTTGAGAGGATCCAGATTGATTGGCTTGGGAAGATGGGCATTTCCCCTCAATATTGAAATGTACTGGGTTTGTTGCAGGTGTTTAAATGATGTTTTTTCACAAGGTGGTAGCAGGGCACAGTCAATATGCTTGATGTTAGTTAGTGGCATTTTTTGTCGTGTTTACCACTCATGCAAATTTTGAATCATATTTTACTATGGTATATGTATATCCTTTTGGCGATATTGTATTTTATGGTCCTAAACTCAATTTTTTTTGGAATTTTGCTTAAACATGTATTGTTTTTTTGGTGCTTTTTTGGTAATTCCCCCACAATTTTTTTCTCTAATTTTTATATATTGTAATACTATCATAAAGGATAGTGAGATGCTTGATAATCGTGGTGTGGTTTGCCAGATTTTAGTAGTGTATAGGGGTTACTTGTTAAACATAAAACAATAAAGGTAATTAACAACTAACCCCTATACACTACTAACACCATGATTATCAAGCATCTCACTATCCTTTATGATAAATAAATTTAATTACATTTATTTTTTGTTTATTTACGTTTTATTTTTTTCCAAAAAAATTTAGTAAAATATGATATTGCCTATACTTTTTATATTTATATATTTATTTCTGTTTATCCTTAAATGCTTAGTTGTAAAATTTAAATGTATTTCAGAATATATACAACAATAATATAATTTATAAGATATACTTAGTGATAAAAAATTATATAATAAATTCAATTCAAAGAATATATAACATATATGATTGAAAGTAATACAAGATAATACCTAATTCACTAGACAATTTAATTCACATTTAACATCACAAAATAGAGCATTGTATTAGAGGACTTTACAGTTATAATTACATTTATAATATGACAATCAAATGTACCAACTTAATATCAAATGTACTAGAGAAAATATGCATTAAATATAAAGTAAACAATTTAACAAATACAATATGAAAACATTTTTTATAATAGAATTCCATACATTAACTCAAATGGTGAATTAATATATATATACAAAAGCCTAGCCTCAGCCATAATCAAGACCCTAAGCAAAGCTAAACTAATTTAATATAAAAATAGCTCCAAGAATTAGTACATTTTCATGCCTAGCTTTTCAACTTTTCAGTGTGGCAAGACCTTGAGCCACCCTTAAAGATAAACTGATCAAACAGTAAATACAACAATTTTAGAAACATAAAAATATCACATTATACATGAAGGAACAAGAATCAAGTGTCACAAAAGCAACAAAGCCAGTAACTTCTCAATAGTCCAACACATGGATAGTGGGACCAAAAGAGAGAGTCATTGCATTGCATCTACAGCCATTTATGTGAGATGGCATTCCTCTTAAACCAAACACAGGTATGAAACACAGACATCACACCAATCAGCTATCTTCCTGCCTACAATAATTTTATTTCAACTTATTTGAAACAATTACATAACTATCCGGAATATATTGATATGATGAGATTTGGTGTGTAGATAGGGGGTGGTATCCATGAAAGATATATCTCACAATCCTCAAGTTAAATCATTGATACAGTTTGAGACAAATTAATTGCAGTAGTGCATTCATCATGAAGTACTACAGGGTGTCTGAAAAATTCTGCAACATAGGAAAACTATATCTGGGGATCATGCAGTGAGGATGACCTGGATAGACAGCTGGAAATGTGTGAATGGTTTTTGGCTTCAATTGAAAATAATTCTTACAACTGTTATGTTCTCTGATGGGACAAACTTTACTGTATCTGGAGAAGTGAACAGACACAATATGCAGTACTGGGCAACTGATAATCTTCATTGGTATGAAGGTGCTCAGAAGATTGATGTACTCACTGTGTGGTGCACTATTTGGGACCAAGAATAATTGAACCTTATTTCTTTGAGAGTACTGTGACTGGAAACAGTTATTTGAAAATGCTCCAGGAATATTTGGTGCCTCGGATTAATGGTGATCAGCCTGACTGGTTCATGCAAGATGGAGCTCCACCTCATTTTGCAATTCCAGTACATAATTGGCTGGATTCAACATTTCCTAACCATTAGATTGACAGAAGAGGCCTAGATTTGATGCCATTAGATTTCTCTTTGTGGGGATATTTAAAATCACAGGTGTACACATGAAGAATCACTGACATTCAGCAATTTACAATTTAGAGAATTCGAGAGGTATGTCAAAGAGTGCCTATGGAAATGTTGTAAAATATTCAAAGAAGCACACATATGCTTGATTAGTAAAGTGCATTGAATTAGAAGGTGGTCGCATTGAGCATGTTTTGTAACTTATTTCCTTTAACATTTTAATCTTAATTTAATGAATATACATATATAAATGTTGCTTTGTGATTTTGTCTTGTAAAAAATTCAATATTTTCATATGTTGTGGGACTTTTTGGACACCTTGTATATTAATATGTATTAAAATAAATATATTTCTATATTAAATCATTGTTAAAATTTGATACTTACTCAATGATAGTTTTGATTGGTTTGCAATTATTAACAGCTATTAAAATGAATATATTTGTATATTGCATCAGTGCTAAAAAATATACTCAATAAGAGTTTTGGTTGGTTAGTATGTTTTTTTTCACTTTTATCATTAGTAGTAGAAACATAATTGTAGATATTTTTCATGAATAATTTACATTCACTCATTTCTCAGTGAATAGCTGTATGTAGGAACATAATTTCCACAAAATGTATACCTATGGATTGCAAGTGGGATATAGTTTCCATTGTGAGTATAAATAATTGTTGTGTGATGTAATTATGAATAATTATATTATAATACACATCAATCACTACTGAATTATGCATTATAGTTAGTTACTGTTAGTTCATTTAAAGTATGATATAATATATTTAAATTCTTTCATTAATTTTTTTTTCTTTTAATTTATTTAATTAAAGTTGGGTCTCAATGGCAACCATAAGTCAGAGACTGGTTGCCCATCAAGGCAACCCAGAAGAAAAGTTAATGTCAAGCACTAGAGCTAGTATTTAGACAAAATCACACAGTGGTTGATTTTGAATCAATAATAAGAAGATATTGTCTTTATCATTGTTTTACTATCATTAATACATTTATAGCAGAACCATTTCATTGATTATAGCAACAAGATTTAAAAAGTAATAATAAATAGTTGTATACCTTTTAACTTTGATCCTTTCAAATGGGTTGATGGTTATTCTTTGCAAACTTGTATATACATATATCACTGCTTCCTCCTATAAAGCAGAATTATTTCCAATGTGAAGATAAGGTCTCACAAAAATTAATAACTTTTTTTCATGTACCCGTGTCAAATAAATACGTCAAACATTTTAATTAAAACATGGCTGTGCACTGGTTTTTAAATTCACCAGCTATATAATATAGTGCATATGTACCAGTGACAAATATAATAAAATGGGGATTTCCACGTATCTGGATTGTATAATAAAATTAAAAACTAAACACTTCAGTCTTCAGATACTTAAAAAATATATTTAGCAGACGTTTTGCCTTATGGCTTCCTCAGTGCATCACAAATATAAAACTAATACAGGAAGATAAAGTACTATAGTGTATACTACATTATGTAAGCATCTCTCAGTGAGTCGCACATTTTATATAATTTGCAATGCACTGAGGAAGCCGTAAGGCAAAATGTCTGCTAAATATATTTTTTAAGTATCTGAAGACTATGTGTTTAGTTTTTAATTTTACAGTGACAAATACTGACTATCATAATATAGATTATTACTGAAAAAGAGACAAAACTCTAGAACTACAAAATATGTATGTACCATATACTATTTATTTTTAAATTTGCCAACCTTAAAGAAAATGCTGATATAAAACGTTTTATATAGAAAATGATTTAATTTGTATTTTTCAACCACATATTACATATATACTATATGGTGTATACTATTTACCATACTATATATACTATTCAACTGAATTAATATAGATATATATTGTATATATATATAAACATAAACAAGAAAATTAATTAATTGATTTTTAAATCTCAATTAATGAGTTTTTAATACCAAATATTCCGTAATGTTAGAATTTTTCTATTTTATACATATATTTTTAAAATATTTTTGTTATAACTTTTTTTTGTGATTTCATGACCATGAGAGTAATTGTGGGCATTAGTGATCCAGAGTAGCTAAGTTGGAATGGAGTCCTCATTTTTTTGAGTGAAGATTATACAAAACAACATAAAAGTGAAAGTTAACATTCAAATAATAAGTCAATTATATATATAGAAAATCTAGGGTGCCGTCTTCATATGATTCAACTGTCTGGAACGTGCAATACAGGCATGTTTTTCTTTCTATTTCGAATGGCTCTTCATTTCAGAAGAATGTCCAAAACCCTGCTCTTCTCCCTCCTCCTTCTCGTCACCACCACAACCCTCTCCTCCACCGAGGCACCAGAGCCAGTGTCCCCTCCTCTCGGCAAGGACCCCTCCACAACTCCCTTCGTCCTCCTGCACATCCTCGCGGCCATTCTCTTCTTCCGGCTGGCCCCACGCTTCCTACTACCTCTCCTCACCTCCCTCATTAGCCTCGTGATTGCCCGGAAGACAAAACCCGAGGTTGCCTGCGAGGCTGAGCTTACTACTCTTCGCGTCGAGCTCAGGGCCTTCCACATGGTGGACCAGTTTGCACTCTACGCCAAGACCGAGCGGAAAATCAAGAAGGCCGAACAGGTGGTGTCGGCAGCTCGCTCCAAGCGCAAGACTCGATTGGCGTTCCTCCAGATAGGACTCCGGATTCTACTCCGCTTAGTTGAGGGGATTGTTATGGCCTGGATCACCTGGACCTCAAGGTGGGTTGAAGACCAATCGGACTAGCTCTGCTACTGATTCCAAATTACATCTAGATCATTTCTAATTATTCCAAAATAGGTATAGTCAACAGCCAACTATTTCTTTCTTTTGCTGATTAACTATGTTTTTAAGCGCTATATTCTATATCGAAGGCTGTAAGAAGCGGTATACCTATGTTTATAATCCAAGTTTTTCGGGGATTTGTTATTTGTATGATACGTTTTAGACACTCTGTTTTACAGAGATATTGAAATATAATACAGTCCTGTGATAGTTCCTCAAAAATTGGCATTAGTGTTGTAAAGAAAGCTTTCATCTGGAGACAGTTCATGCTTTTAAAGGATTTTTACGATTCGTGCCAATTTATTTAAATACCTAAATGTTTCAAGTACGAGATATTATGCACATGTCATCTACCGATATAACTAACTTTCTGTCTGTGTAATGACTTTTAAACTGCGTCTGGTATAACATGATTTCTTTATCCTATTTTAGTTGTTGCGCATTGACCAACACATATTTAATTGGAATTCGTGACTGTGTTATTTCGTGTAATATTACTGAGCACATTCATGACGATTACAGGGGGATTAGTGACCCTGGCATGCTGAGCTATCACTGCACTGTACATAGAAATGGACTTGACTATGAATATCTCTTAACTAGAAGGAACGCCGATAATTCGTTTGATATGACACCGTGTCTGTGAATGCGTTATTCTTAAATTTGTCAGCAATAAACGACATAAAACTGTCAATTCATATTATATCGATGGTAGAGAGTGTTGGTTTGCCGGATAGACTCAAATGATCTAGAAAGGGATCTGAAAATGACTGAATTTTTAGCATTATTTCAAGATTAAAACTAGAATGGTAGTCACGAATTCACGTATATTGAAGATTTATTGTACCTAATAATGTTGACAATTAGATTTTATGCATTGATTATTTAAATACTCATCTCTTACTCTCTTGCTACTCAAATTCTACTTCAGAATTCTCAAAGTTTTCGAGAGCTCAATTACAGGCCTGTAAAATAGAATTTTTGAAAAACACCAGTTGGAAGTTTTATTTCAGTAGACATGAAGTGGACAGTGATTGTATCAAGTTGTTATAAAAGAAAATTGTTTTATTGTTGCATGTTTTGTACGACAGTGCGGTAGTAATATATATTAGGAAATATACGCTGGGCAGATATGATGAAGTAATAGGTAAGGTTGTGTTAAAATAAGTTTTGAGAAAGTTTGAATTTTGAATAAAATATGAATAAAAAATGAGTTGCTAAAGTTTTTGTGAAGAAAAATGATGGTTGGTGAAGAATATTTAAGAAGAAATATCGAGTTGATTATTAACCCTTCGTAGATAGTGCTTTTAATTATATCCGGCACATGGGGGAGGGGTCTAGACTGTAATACTTCCCATTGCTCGATTGGGCTGCAATTTTGAGAAAATGTTTTTAGAGCTATTTTATCGACAGATTTCGAAAATTATATTGATCCGGTAATTGGTGATCGCGTGATCCTGATCCAAAGATAAAAATTTACTATGCAATGGATAGGGAAACGAAAAATATATGATGTTTTATATAAATATTGTTTTACATTATTTATTAACTTGATTTTTTGGAATTAAAGCATATTTCATCATTTTTCAGGGTTTTTGATCATCAAAAAGCGAACCATAGATATTTTTACCAGTGATCTGGATCATAAAATATGATAATCCTAGTCACATAGTTATAAATATTCGATCTTATTGAAATTTTGGAATTTGATAGAAATTGTAAGGAAGAAACCAAATTTTACTCCTGGGACCCAGGATCACGATTATTAGTATTGATCGGTATCAGATCCGGATTATAGAGTAAACTTGATAAAATTCAGGGTTATGATACATAACTATAAGATCAATGCGTGTACCAATTTTGGAGTAAAAATAATATTGTTGAGAGTTAGGATCACTATTTTAATTGTTTTACCGGATCATAGAAATCAGTGATCACATTGTCCCCGTTAATGAAATAGCGATACAATTTTGGAATTATATTTACTTTGTAGATCATATTCCAAATATTGAATCATTCTGATAATATTTGACTATAAAGGATCTGAAAATTCACATATCCTATATAATTGTTACTATAGGAAAATCATAAAATCTCTCAAAAATGTTATAATTTTTTTCTAAGAAATATTTTTGATCCGAACTTTCAGAAAGTATTTAGAATGCAATTTGGCAACTTTCAGTAACATTTCAATCGATTCGGTTCCACAAAGTTTCTACTATCGCAAAAGATGTTTTTTTCGATTTTCATTGGCTTCCACAGTTGGGTTGGTCCAAAGAGAATTACAGGGCTCGAAATTCGCCGGTAATTTTAGATCAAAATGATTAAATTTTGAGATAAGCAAATGGAGGGGGGCATCCATCCACCGACATGGTACCGTAATCTTAAATGTCGATAAATTGGGATTATTTTCAGGAACAATATATAAATATAGAGTATTTTTCTTTTCCCTTATTTTCAAAAATCCATAATTAAAATAAAACTTCATAGGATATTTATTTATTATGATATACACATATATATATATGTATGACAAGGAATAATAAACAGCATTATTCAAAAGACTAATTGAAAACAATATTTTCGCAAAAATTCAAAACGGGAAATTGTCAAGGGCCGATCACGTGACCGAAGAGAGGAAGAAAGGACAATTTTAAAATATCCGTTTCAAAATTTTGATCGGTGGTTCCGAATGTTATAACATTTGGTTGAGCCATTATGCTTCGGGGGTGTACCCCCGTTATCTACGAAGGGTTGAAGAGTCTAAAGGAATGATGAATGCTTGATAATTTCGTCTGGTGAGTTGGAACAATAAGCTACAAGTAAAACCCCTAGTTAAGTAATGTGCAGGGCAGAAAATAAAGGAGGAGCTAGCTAAGGATTTCTTGTATATATAAGTTTCTGAGTATATTTTTCTGTTGTGACTTTCTGTCTTTATTGTATTTAGGTAGAGGAATACGAACGCTAGATTTGATCGGTGTGTTCACTGATATCAAATAGTTATTGGATTGCCATTTATTTCAACATGCATAGTCATCATAGTGACCAACAATCAAGTGTCAAAGTTCAAGTATTATTGTGAAGACCAATTGCTTCCCTCTCCCCCTCCAGATGGGAAGCAGTCCACATTCTGCCCCACTACTGGCTCGATGTCCTCCCGGAAGCCTTCCGCTACGAGGCACTGGTGAGCCCTCCTGGCCTCTTCTTCCTGCCGCTCTGGATCTCTCTTTGCCACTTCACAATCCACCGGATATCGCCGCTCTTCCGACGAACTGAGTGATCTCTCGACCCCTCCCTCCCTCCCCCTTTTTTCTCTTCCCCAATCCGCTACGAACTAAACCTGGGATTTCACTGCAACGTCTCTTAGTGTCATCAGTAGATTTGTGCACTAAATTCTCAGTTTTCATTGGCTAATAATGTGACCTTGAAATAATTAATTTTCATAAGTTTGTATTATTTATTAATTCAAGAAAGTAAGTTGAAGTTTTTAAAGTTAACAGTTAACCGCTTTAAAGTTAGAGTTCTTAATAGGGTTCTAAAATTAAACGTGTATTATATAATTGTAGTTTATCTCTCTAATACATTTGATTATTATCGTGATTCCGACCAGCATTTGTCTCATTTCAATTCAATAGCTATGTGTGTGTGTGTCTAATAACTGAAATGTTGATAAGATTCAAGAAAAACGGAACAATGTTGCATTCTTTCCTAACAAGACAGCACTGCGCTGATGATTGTGAAGTCATTTTAAATTGAGATTTCAACTTCTGTACTAACTATTTCATTCTTAAACGAGGATTTTGAAATCTTAAGCTAGCTTCGTGATGTGTTCTCTGATTTGTATTCTGATAAACCTCTTTCTCTCTCTCTCTCTCTTGATATAGACTTCTGCTTCTTATATGCTATCCGTAGGTACTCAAACGGTCAACTTTTCCACACGGCAGCTGCACAACCCGAAATGGTTATTGCCACGGTTTGTGGCAGAGATTCTTAATTTCCTTTCCAATTATGTGTCTGTTTGCTCTTATTTGGAGACAATACTTTGTGCAATGTCAATATTAACGAATCATCAAAAAGGCTAGCTGGTATACAGAAGCTTTTCAGTTAAATGTTTATTTAGTTGGAACTAATAATTATTAAGCAATAAAATCACTACAAAATAGTGAACGGTAAAATTGTCTGATTATTCAAGAAATGTTTACTACTTTTTACGTTGCTCATGTTATATTGTAGATTTTTTTCTTTCAATAAATATGCCTAGCCACCCCAGGGTTCCTGAGTATAGATCTCAGTTTTTTGTGCAATTTTAGACTTTGCATCGACACTTGATTTGTGAGACTTTTATCGTCTTCAACCACTTATATAAGTAGACATCGCGCTCAAACATGATATTCGATGAACACAGGGAGGTTCCGCCACCCCGATTGATTAAGTGGTTCACTTGTATTATTGTACAGTTCAAATTGAGGCATTTCACCTGTTTTATTTCAATTCCTTATTTCTGTCTATCCAATTCCTCCTCCTTACTAAAACTTATTAGCCACGGTTGCCTTCAGCTTTTGTGCAATAAATGTGTATTTTAGTGTGTAATCACAATCCACAGAGTTATAAATAAATACAGCAACGACTACGCAAGATATTAAACAATCAATTAGTCTCTGGTTGTATGGCCTGCTTTTTTCCTCCTTTACAATACGTCATGATATATAAATCAAAAATACCTCTGATTTGAGCAGCAGACAGCGCTATTCTATTTATAGACATGACGTCATTCCGTCAGCGAGATTGCCCTGCTTGCTCTTATTTGTATTTTACTAGGCACTATTGCCCTGTGATTACCTACCGACATAAACTTATACAGTTACTTCTAAACTCGCAATGATAATTAATTTACCTTTTTGTCAATATATAATGGTTGATAATGTATTTTAGGTGATGGATCATATTTTCTCACAAAGACTGACTTTTGCCTTGACCAATATATTATGTACATTGCATTTTGTGTTTATTTATATGTGTATTTCTATTTGAATCGATGTCCCAATTCAGTAGTATTTATATGCGCCCTCTTTTGTTGATTATTTCAATTTGTTCCAAGAACCTCCTTACCTTTCAGTATTATATAATTTATTCCTGTACATATTTCCTTCTGATTCTTTTGCGCACTAATGTGGAATGCGTTGTTGGTTTTTGAAGTGTATAAACTTCTTTGATGAAATGTGTAGTTTAATTTGGTTGTTTGATGAATTTGTTTTCTTTTTGGGCTTATTAATGATTGATTTTACCGACTCATATTATAGTCTAAATATAGGAGGTAACTATAATTTAGTGACAATTATTTAATAATTTCGTGAAAATAATCTTAGTGTATATGGAACGTTTTTTACTCTACCAATAGATGTACTTATTTATTACTACATTACTACTATTAATGCACTACTTACTGTATCAATCTACGTTAATATAATGCATTAAATCTGTTGTAAAATTGAATAACCTGTAAGTTTTGCATTTTTATATTCATTATGTAATATGTAGTATTTATAAATGACGCTAACCATCGTAAATTTCAAAATAATAAAGTGTAAATGCAATTGAAAACTTTTCTGTTGCAAAAACAATTTTTGAAATCAGTTTGACTAAAGATATATCAACAAATAAATAATACTTGCCATTTTATAAAAAGGACAATTGAGTTTCTGGAATTTGGTTTTAAATGGTGTTTATTAGTGTTGCTTTTTATTTGATAAAAATTACACTAGCAATAAGACTGATAATGTTCGCTTCTCACGTAAGCTTAAATAATACTCGCTAATAGCTTATGAATAGCTAATTCGAGTTAATATGAATAATGTCATAAATCAGTTGAAGCATTCATTTTGCATCAAATTCTTCTTGTCTTGTAAAAGAACCCAATGCACTACATTAATCAATAATCAACATAATATCGATTAATCTATTTATAAATAGTTTTTGATGTAGTTTGATGCATTTTTAGTCTATAATCCTTGAAATTTTACTGACAATGGCGATTACAATTTCTGTCAGGAGAATATGTATTATCATCACTTTACTGTTACTCGCTGGTATTAATGTGAGTTAATGATTACATTTGTTATAACATTATTTTATAAAATTTGTCTCTTGCTTTATTTTATACAGAAAAGCAAAATCGAAATAATAAATAGTAATTATCATCTGCAGTCTTATAGGCTGTTCATTTATTAAATTGGGAAATAATTATCTGAACATATATTACGCCGGTTTTTTAAGTATTTTAAATTATAATTTAGTTTTAAACATAGCACATTAAATATTGTCCATAAAAATCATAGACTATAGAATTATTCTATAAACAAAACGAATTTATTTAATTTTACTTCATAAATGGGGAAAATAATTCATAAATGCTCCTTTAAAACTATTTTTATGAAACATTTTTTGTTTTTCGATTAGGCGTGCCTGATTTTCTTTAAAGATTAAATAAATAATCTGTGTGCTTACATATTCATTAATTCCTTCATTATAATTAAGTGTTATCAAAATGCTAAGTAACTATTTGATATTTTATAAACATATTAAACGTCGGAATAAATACTTTATTTTATAACACTTATAAATTTATGTACATAACTTTTATTTTCGTTAATTATAATTATATAACATTATTCGTATTTTCAAAATTAGCTACGTAATAGTGTTTTTAATAAATAAATAAATTAACAATAATATTGTCTACCATCTTTGGTTTTTTTCGAAGATTTCATTCAAATATAATATATAGAGCGTTTCAATTTATATGTATAAATATTTATTGATTTATACAAAATATTATATAATATTTATGACCAAATATATGAATAAATATTTAAAATCGATGCTATTTTTAGTGAAAACAATTTTCAATAAAATATCTATAGGTGCTTCAAATATAAAAATCTGGTATAAAATCTCATGTAATATACCTATTTTTTATAACAATACTATAAACATGTTAACTGTGCTGGTTCACATCGGTCTTTATTTAATGTTTCAGAGTAAAGTTATCTTGGAAGTCAAGCTGTATGATTTTAAAAATGTTTTGAGTCAACAGGCAACTGAAAGGGTCTGTCGTTATTCCAACAGGAATTTGCAAATATGTCGCGGTATTAGCCTGCATGTGTGTGCACACCGCTTCAAAACTACGTGAGAAATTATTTTAAATTTATGACACTGTGTGAATAGAAAGTTTGAAATTGTACCATATTTGTAAGATTTTCAAACAAGTAAATATAATAGTAATAATGCTATAGCAATAATTAGCAAAATAACGACGTCATAGTACGTCTGTGTTTTCCTATCGCAATGACACATTTTGATAATTCGCTTATTGCTTACTGCTCGTTAGCATCGGTGTATTGCTGTGGAGTTCGAAGCTCCTCAAGCATCGTAAATTTAACTTTGTCAGATATTTGTCTGATCTTATTTTAAAGTACACACGCCAACACACATCCCTTAAAGGATGCAGCAAAACGCATATATGCTCGTTAGTAGCAGCGCGTTACACTTTTAGAATGTACCTTCTGCAGTCGTATTCAATAAGTATATATATGTATATCGAGGATAACGTGATTTGTTTAAATTATACTATAATTATATAAGGTATAAAAATTTCGTCGAGATGTATATGGGCAATTCCATGTAAGCGTTGCATGGTACCCAAAAAAATAACTTCCAAATAAGTACTCAAGATCACGGTGAATGCA
>JAYRBW010138212.1:0-15329 GCA_036023295.1 Invenusta paracnida
TCTTTGGTGTTGAGTGAGGGGGTCTGCTTCCTAATGAACATAGCCTCCTTGATTCGCAGTTTCACATTGTTGTTCTCTCGCGTGAGGATTGAGATCAGGGACATCGGGCCTGGGCAGGTGAGTAGATGGGTGTGGATGGCACTGTTGTGGCATTTGAGGTGCTCCTTGATATAGTTGCCAACAAATTCCTTATTAATGTGTATATGATATTATTTTGAAAAACTTTTTATACAGCGGTAAAATTGAATTTTCATTGAAAAAATTAGAAGAAAGGCTTTGAAACGAGACGAAATATCGAATTTTTGGTTTACAAATGAAATAATGTAAAACTTTGATAATTTATTCCTATAAGAATAGTATAAAAGTCATGTTTACATACATTTGATTATTTTACAATTCTCATTGAAAATAAATAAACAACCAAATCTTTTAAAGAAATTTGAAACAAATAAACAATTTCAAAAAGGAGTTTATAAAATGTACAAAAGCTCGGCCAACTATAATGTAGCTTGAAAACCAATACCCATGCTTCTTTTTGTTGTCGAATAATTTGCCAAAGTAGATGAACACAAATTTTGGATTTTATAGTTAAACTTGTGTACATTATAGGAATATAGGGCGAGAGCTACTTCTTAAAATTATAAAAACTTGAGCACAAAAGGTTTGTTTTGCTCAATGAATTGCTTATACATAACCTATAAATTGAAAAATATGTAATTCTTGTATTTATTGCACAAATAGTCACAAAATGAGATATTAACTTTTTACTATTTTTTCATATTAATGAATATGAACGACCTATCAAATTGCTCTGATATTCGTGAAAATTCATATTTTTGATAACATTATAAATTTATTTTTAATTGACTTATTATTGTACATCATTTGAATTCTGCATGTATTTTATACATTTTATAACAAAATTAAAAACACACTAACCATATTATATAGTTTTCCAATACATTTTAATGCATTTATTAGACCATTTTTATAGATTGATAGTCAAACGTATGTTATATGAACCTTAATTTAAATGCATATCGAAGCTATATAATTTAGTCATGTGTCTCAAATGTATTTTAAAATGTATAAAAAACAAGGAGAATTCAAATGATGTACGATATGTGAATTAAAAATAAAATAAATTTATAATTTTCTCAAAAATAATTTTTTATGAAAATCAGAGCAATTTAATAGAAATCTCCGTATTTTTTAATAAGCAGTAGTACAATTATACAATTATACACTAATACAATTTCACATTTTATGTTTCGCAATTACCTAAGTAGGCACTTTTTTTCTTTTTCTTTGGCTCTGTTTTTGCAAATGTATTCTGTATTATTTAATGAACATTTCTATTTTATTATATGTATGCGTCACTATTCAAGTTATTTTCATCCTAAAGGTTCATTATATGTATTTAATTTATCTTCACAAATAAGTTTAACATTTTGTATTTTCGTTTCTGACCATTTTTAGTTTTCTAATCATCAAATAATATGTATCTTCCCGAAAGAGCTATATCTGTACATTGGCACTGGAAAAACAATTCGAGTAAATCCAATATGGTGGGGGCACTTTCAATAAATCATTGATTTTTTATCAAGAAAAACGAGAATTATCCTGATAAACCCGATGATTTAGTTTTGGATAAATTATGTAATTGTAACAAACTATGGCATTTGAACACAGCATTTTAAAGAGATTTGTTTATATTTCAATATTATTTTGTGATATTAACTCCAGAATGACAAAGTATTTAATAAAATCATTGGCCTCCAATGCAGTTATTTGAAATCGTAACAAACAAAAAGCAACATGTTAGCTATAATAAACGAACTGATTAATCTTCTATTGCTGTGAATTTTCACATGAATTTGTCCAGGATTGTTTAATGAATTTATATGATTTTTTACTAATTAAATTATACATCTATTAATTTTGATATTACCATTAAAATATGTAACGATAAAATTTATCCTACAGCTGTGCATCAGCTACTTGTTTTAAATATTATGGAATACTACAGTGTTTGGCATATTTTAATAGAAATCAGACATTTTAGCAATCAATAAATCAGTAATAAGACATATTTTACTGACTTTTAATTATCTGTTTCACGAGAATTGTGTAAACTGTATATAATACTTTTTAATTTAATGTATATTTACTTGGATTTAATTTCAGATAAATATAGAGTGTTTATAAAAGAATATGCTTAAAAGTTTCAAAACTAATTTAGTCATTAGTAGAAAACAAACAAATACCTACCGTATTTCTTCTAACGTCTAATCTCTAATATATGCCTAGGTACTTCTGTTTTGGTATAGATTAGAAGATGTTATCAAAATATGTAAGTATCTACTAATTGGATTTTTCTTATTTTAATAAACGCCTAGGTGAAAATCAATAAATGCTATGAAACGCCTAGGTGAAAATCAATAAATGCTATGAAACGCCTAGGTGAAAATCAATAAATGCTATGAAACGCCTAGACGTTTAATAGAAGAAATACGGTAAGTCAACATAAGTGTTCGAGGCTAAAAATTTTAGATTTGAAAATTGTATGAAAACAGTAGTATCTATCTACATTCCATAAATTGTTAGAATCTGTGTCTTCCAATCCTAGAATAATGGCCTTAAGTATACTCCGAGTATTTATATCGGTTAAAAATTCACAACGAACAATAACACGACAATGAAACGCTATTTTGATAATATAACCCCTCTACAAAAGACATATCTATACTGTGTGGTATATTAGACACCATTATACAAGCAATCAGTTATGAAAATGTTTGACAACATCAAAAGAAGTGATCCTCCCTTCTAATGCCTCAATGACGAAATCTTGACATCACCTTGAGTAGGCACAACACAGGATTGTGATACCCTTCCCTTTCATTCGAATCCTTGCGACTGGATGATATGGACAGCAATATACCAAGTAGCACGAACGGTTTTCAAATCTACCGCATAGAACAATAGCAGTCGACATGGGTAGAAGCGCGTCTCATTGTTGGGTCCTCCGACTTTGGACCGTGCTCTGTTGGTCTGTCTTGCGCAGTGACGGCGTCTCCACAAAGACCACGGAGGGGGGGGGGAGTATGAGCAGCAGGACCTTGAGGATCACACAGGTGTGGACATCTGTTGTGTGTCAGATCGAGTAAGGCCTTCTCGACTTGTAAGAGCGACTTCTGAAGCCGAGGTCTGGTCGTCGCGTGTGACAGGTCAGGTCTTGACCAGCTTATAACTTATATCTAAATGTATGTATTTAGTTTAAAGAATTTGAAAAAAAAAATTTTGGAAATTTATTATTTGACTTTATATTTAAACTTTTTTGGTCCGTTTGATTCTAACAAACCTTCAATACGTTGTTTCCTGAGTATAGACAGAGAACGACTCTATTGTTTGAATGTATGCATAAAACAGATAATAAGAATCGTTTAATTAGTTGTCGATTTCATTCATTTCATTTCATTTCTTATATTTATTTTTAATTTAAATGCAAACGAAAAAAATGTCACTTCTTCTCGTCTACTCCTGCTTATGAGTAGTATATAATGTAAATAAATACGTATTTGCCTAACTAAATAGATAAAACAGAAACAATCTATTTCTTTATAATATATGCACGGAAAACTTAAATAATTGATGTGAATATATATATATACAGCCAAGCATACTAGTACTTTATAATAACAATAAATGTCCACACTGTACTGGATTGCAAATTAATATACAAATTGAAATGATGAACGATTACCTATAATTAATTAAAAATATATACAATATTTACATACACAAATTATTTAACGTTATTTTACTATCAAAATATAAAACTTATCTGTCGTCAATAGCCTTGCCTTTAAAAAAAGTAAACGTTCAGATTTTAGTCATTACAGCAGTCATATGTAAATGGCAAATGTTTTAGCATTTTCAATGCTAAAACATTTGCCAGCCTGTTAGACATGAATGGCGCCATCACTATTAACAATTAATCACAACAATAGTAATTTATTTCCCAAATGCATGTAATATATTGAGTATTTTAATTATTTAATAATTATAAAATTACATTTATGATATATATTATGTATACTTGTCATAATTGTGGATAACTTGTAACTTTCAAAATATAGATTTTATATATTTTAAGTCAAAGTCCATAGAAACGCCCTAAGAGTCGTTTCTCTATGTGTACTCTCTACTTATACTATAGAAAAATACCTAACATAATTTGATTCCTTTTAAAATCTCGAAAAATCTAAAACTCATTAAGATACAATAGACATTTCCATTACACTTGTTGACCATTTCATATTTGTGTAACTCATATTTGGACATTTTTTGCGGTATAGAATATATAGAAACATTTATGAAGTTTTTTTTTTTACAATGACATTTAAAAAAGGGAAACCTTATATAATAATCTGTCTTAAACTGATGATAATAAGGTTATATTTTATACAACTATTCAGTGCATATAAAAATATTTGCTTACTATTTTTAACTCTGCATTTAGACTGCGTCCTGTTTTTTATCATTTCAATATTTATGGATTCCCTACGGCTATATTCTGAACACAGGATACCAGAAAGCGTTTTCCAGCGCAATTTTGGGGTGAATAAAAAACAATTTATATTTTCAAATGGTAGAATTTATTTTTAATATCGGTTACATCATCGATGTATTTATTCCCTGCTGCTTGTTGTGTCATAGCTATAGGGATATCACGCATTGGAAAAATACGCATGGATGGACACATAATCGAAGACTGAAGCAATCATAATTGTCTTAAAATCATCCTAACACTGATAACATTAATTAATCAAGACATAATAATGTGCAAATGAATCACGAAAGAGGCTTAAATTTATTAGTATGGAATGAAGTGCTGTACGTTTATTTCCCCCCTGTTCCTTCTCGTGCTTTACACTATTTATTAACTCTTATTAAATACAATTAAGTATATTTACTTTACTTTGACCAAATCAGATATGACATATGTAGGTAAAGTTATACAGGAATATTTATGCCTGACACTCAATTATGACAACCAAAACAAAATATAATATGACTAAAACGTTAAAACATCTTTTGCAAATACGAATTGTCAAAATATCTCTTAAAACTTTAAAAATATTAATTAAAATGTCCTAAAATATTATCTGAATCATTTCAACAGTAATATTTTAGATTATTTAATTAATTATAAACTAATGAAGGTTTTCAAGAATATTGCAAAGATATTATTTATACAATACCTGCCAGTTGCTTATATAAATGCATCTAAATATAATGTTATGCCTTCTCGTGTAATGCAAAAACGTCTATTTGAAGTCAATTTTAATAATTATGGTGGCATAATTCGATATAGGTACCTATACAGGAAATATTTAGTGCCGTATCAGCTCAATGCAGGCCCCAGCCTTCGAACTTGATGAGGCAATAGTCAACCTTACAGATAATTGTGTGGTACACTGACTGTCATGTTAAATATCTACAATATTATGAAGAAATTTAATATTTAACTTTCCCAGCAATTCTAATTCGCTGCTGAGGTGACCAATCAAAATTCTGGTATGAAAACCTCCTCGATTTGCTGTCGTTTGTAGTATATTAGCGCACATACGCGGTTCTCAGAAGAGAAAGCTTGCATAGTGAGTATCGTTTGCACTGTAAGCACTTATTATCACTTTTTTGTCAAAAAGGCGTCCGCTTTGCTGCTCCAGTTCCAGTTGATGCCTATTTACGAACACTCGCATTGTTTTTGCCGGAACAAGCAGCAGCGCTGTGGTTGATTACAACGTGGTCGTTAAAGAGTTGAAAGACCTCTGCCATCCACAGCTACGGCTCACAGCAGACTACAGACAGCTTTTTTCAGCGCTGTTTTCCCATTTCCTCTCGACACTGTATATCTCGAAATATTACCTCCCCCCTCCTCCAGTTCCACATGTACAAGTTGAATGATCAACAGAATATGCTGACAAGCTCACAGTGGGTCGAATTCTTTCGGAAAACAACTGACAAGGCTCCTCTTTAGCTAAGTTCACCATCCTCCAAGTCAGTAGTAGCACAAGCGAAAAGGGGACTGACTCTCTGGGACACCATCAGCTCATTTGTCGCTGAAATTATGGCTCAAAACAGTTTCCATTGATTGATTTTATCGATTCTTCTAGTCTCCTTCGATTCAAGAGCAAACGTCAATTTGTTTGAAATTTGTCTTAAATTGATTCACTTTACATTTTTTTTCGTGATCCTCAAAGAAGGACTGTTGACGTCTCCCCAAACGAGCTGATCTATTGACAGTTGCCCTAGCAACGCAAGATGGCCGACGCGCGGCCTGGAGTCTACGCGAGTCAACTGAAAAAAGTTGTGGTCACTGCTCATCTACTGAGGGGGGCAAACTTTTACAAATGGGATGACGTAAGTTTTTCTTTCCTTTCCACTTCACTTATAACAAACATCAGTCACTTACGATTATTCAATACAATTAACATAGAGGTATTCAAACGTCTTAACTAACAAATTCAGTTAATTGATAAACGAAGAAATTAACACAAAATCAGTGTTAAATAGCCTTGAATTTACGTAGTGAAAACTATAACTGTTCTATATTCATATATCTAAGGTTTATTTATCTTACAATTGCAATTATAATATTATTAAATTTTGTCCATATAAAGACAATATTCAATAATCTATAAAGGAAAAAAGTGATAACAGCTGTAGGCATTTAAAACAATGCGCTTTTGGAACTCTTTCCGTTGACTTCATCCTAACTATAAAATTATTTTCTTATTTGATGATCTAAGAAAATTATTTTTACCACTTACCACATTTAAATCCTCTATATTATGAGTAAATAATGTATTACAAGTATGCAAATTGGGATTCCGTTACCTATAACTGATGTTTATCCAAATAAACAATGGCATATTACATGGATTGTTGTTTCGTTTTGTCAACGTATAGATTAGCTATCGGATTAACACCTTAAGAAAGAAACATTGTAGTCGAAAATCAAGAGTTTTTAACGAAATTTAATCATAGCAACAGTAAAAAGTTTACATTGATTAATTTTCGAATATACCTTCTTATTAAATATTTCATCAATTTATACCATTTAAATTATATATTTTAGATTAAGTTAAATAATGTTGTGCCACTTAGTAAACAAGTATAGGCATGCCACAGAAAAATTTGATCTAACAAACATGCCTCTAAATTTTACTTTAACTTGTTAAGAGTCGAATTAGTTTGTTCAAAATAGCGGAATATTGTTCTGTAGATGTATCTCTTCTATTAGACTATAATTGTTATGATGGAATACATGTAATAACGTGCAAATGACTTAGTGTATATATATTTATTTTGATAAAATTATTAAAGTTGCCGAAATTTCATTTTGATGATGAAACAACAACCATTTCAGAAGATATATAGAACTCAACACACCAAAAAAAGGTGTTAAATATGATAAGTAGGTTATTTTAAAACAATTATTTAAAAATATTATGTTTAGATTTTCTTTAAAAAATAATAAATTCAAAAATATTTCTTTTATTGCGTAAAACAGTATGAAACAAAATGTCAAGAATTTTGATTTGATGACATTTGCAATAGTAATAATATTGAAATGGTTTCTTTTCCTCATTTAAATCAATCAAGAACGTCCCAAAATATATATAATTTTTGATAATAATTAGATATACATAATAAGTCAAATCATTGCATAAGTAAATAACGATTATTGATCTTAATTAGTCATTCAGATAACAACTTGTTTACATTTGCAAACAGATATCAACAAATTTTTCATTGGACACTGTAAATAGTTATGTCCAATTCTTTTCTTATTTAGAAATTCTATTTTAAAAGAATCCCAAAAATATAATTTAAATAGAAAATAATTGATAAATAAGCTACACTTAAATTTTTTTTTCAAAATTCCTTATTAATTCATAAATATTCGGTATTCATTAAATTTAAACATGCAATTATACAACGCTGTATTTGAATGCCCTATATTCATACATGATTGCAAATGAATCAAAGTCATTTATAATCGACAATATTTTGAAATTTAGTCAATAAACATTGATTGATGTATAAGTATACATTCGACTTTGGAAATTATTTAAATAACATATATATATACACATACAGTCTCCATATTATGGTAGAAAATATAAGCATCTACGATTTTCCTCATGACAAATATTGCATACTTATACTCGTTCCGACGGTTGCATATATAGCTACAATTAATAGGCAATACCAGTTGTAGTATCCATTGTCTTGGAGATAGAGAACATGTGGCGGCCTTCCACATTCTGTCTCATATATTCGTTCGTTATATATGATAGGGATACCTGCATAATATATATGCATTCATGGTGTTAAAATTGTTACACAAGAATGCATGTACATACATGTATATTCCTAGTCGAACTGCATCCTCCACCTAAGGCGACTGGTACAATCCATATTGCCTATAGTTACACGCACTGTCCCCCACTTAATACCCAACTCCATCTGCGGGAGGGAACTGTTCCCATGACTTTAGTAAACCCGCAGGATTTGGGCGGGTACATTATATACACACTGCAGGAAACAATGACAACGAAGAATGCATTCTACCACCAACCAGTTTGACAGTGTGGGGGGGGGGGGCATGTGTTTACCTACTTGCATTTTTCAATTTATACATTTAATGAGTAAAATAATTTATTAAATATATTATTAAGGTATTTTGTCTGCTACACTATTCCTGAAGACAGGGTAGCAAAATTTAGAAATAAAATTATTGTCGGGGTTTGGATACCATTATCTCTTATCTCTCTTATATTATGAGAAGCCACGCCCTATCCAACGACATTTAACAGTTACGAAAGTCTTTCTATGATTCGAAAAATGCAGCTTGTTATTACTTGTACTAGTTAAAATCTTGAATTTGAATGACATTTTGCTGTATTTATTTATTATTTTCCATAATTTAGATAAGAATATTATGTTTAAATTTATATTTTTTAAATAAATTTATGCATTAATGAATACATTTAAATGTATGCTTTTTGCTGCGCTATATTAACTGAAAAAAGTTTATACATTTATAATTAATTTAACAACTCACAGAGGAATAATACAGAGAGAGTTTCAACTCATATGGATTCTGTATGTTATTTAATACTACTACTAAATGATTGCATTTACAAAATACTGTTTTAAAAAATATACGTTTTAGATATAAAGAAAAATACATTTTATTTTACAAACAACTTATTATATGCAAAAATTCTTAAAAATTGGTATTTTCTCTTAAAATTAATATAATAAAATTAATTAATTATACCACTTAGCTTTCCCATTTATGAGTAATTTATTGGAATACATTAATTTCTATAGACAAAAATTGACAGCTCGATGTATATAAAATGAATAAAAGTTGAACGTATATGCAATATGCATAATTACCAAAGAAATTAATCAATAGAATGGTAATCTTAAATATTTCCATTGAACATATTGTGCATTGTGTGATTGTGGTCAACATATATATGATTTAAAAAATGAAGTATATATTCTATAACCTCATTTGCATATTATTATGAAAACATTTTATTTAAAAAATATCATTAACAGTATTTTTAATAGTATTTTTTATCGTTGATAATTAAAAATCTAAAAAGGATCTATATTTTTTACCACAAACATACTTCTTCAAATTCTTAAGTGCCATTCTTTCTGATGTCTATAAAGTAAAACAAATATCTATCCATGTTTGATCGATATAAGTTTCAACTCTTATTGATTTTGTGTGCATCGTGTTGTAAATTTTCTTTGATAGAAATTGACTGTATTTCAAGGGAGTTTTTGTTGAAATGGGTATAAAATAAGTAGATCAGCCTTATATGTATGTAAATATATGTTTTAATGATTTTCAGTTCTTATATCGAGATTAATATGAATAAACTTAACGTATCATTAAGTATCGGTAAATACAATTGGTTAAATTTATGTGTAAAACATTTTAAACACCATTTACTAATACAGAGATATACTATAATTTGGATACTAAATTTTGCAAAATCTTTTACGGTAAAATGTTAGCTTTGCATTTAGAAAAAAAGCACATTGTAAGAACAGAACTGGGCTTATTGCTCATGAAAAGCTAATAAGTTATTAAGAATTTAGGAAACAGCTTCTTTTAGACACAAAACTAAAGAAGAAAACCGCAAGAATACCAACACACGTATAAGACACATAAAAAATGAGAAATACTTAAATATTACGCTGTTAATAATATAAGTTGCATTATTTGAAAGATGTCTCTTTATTTGGTGCACTAAATATAGTTCAGTTCACCACTTTTGCTTCAAGTAGCGAATCAATTCGACACAAAAATTCGATGAAATTGAAAGACATCTACGTCCGTGCAAGTCGCATTTTCGGTGGATTTTGACACGAATTTCTACTTGTTTGATTTAAGAGTTGTGTGAACCAGTTCGGTAGAGTTTTCAGAAAGTAGTAGGTACACTTACACCATGTCGTATAGAAGCTCTATTATATAGCCTTATTTTTGGACTTCAGGAAATAAGGCTTTATAGATATTATATTAGCGTGTACAGCATAAAATACGAGGTCGAGTTTTATCCTAAATTATGAGGATATAATTCTGGTGGTATATATATTATTTACTAACAGCGGAGACATTCTATCGTAATGTGCTTTTTTGGAGTAAGTTAATAACATTTTAGTTTCATGATTTAATTCTTCAAGAAGTTGAAGACATTGGTAGATATCTACCAGTGTAGTGATTAGATTAAAATATAAATTATCGTCTGTTTCTCCTTTAAATTATGCCGTGATACATTTTAGAGTATTTTTGTATTGAATAAGCTATAATATTGATCAATTTAGTAGGAAATAAATATTTCTAATTTAAATGATTAAAAAATAATCAATAATTGCTATTTTTCAGTCGCATAGGCTTATAAAACAATAAGTAAATATTCAAATTTAAAATTTTTTAAACAACTAAATGTTTCTCAAAAGCCTGTAGCGTAATTCTTTTTATGACAGTTTGCAAAACTTACTTTTAGGCAATGTTATACCTACTGATCAAAGGCTGTTACCATTTACTGTAGACAATATTTTATAGTAAATCTAATTTTTTATTCCTTTTTTAGATTCATCCGTTTATTGGCGTGTAACTTAGGTGTAAAACATTTGGGTTTCAATTACTCTTAAATATTGATTTATTTTGTTTTCGTCTAGTAATTGAAAAGTTGCTCAGTGATTTATTGAATAATAGAAAATTTACTTCAGCAGAATAGATGAATTGCAACTTAAGTAAACGAAATTCGATTGTTTGAGATCGGTTGCTAAGTTACACACCCAGATAAAACAACCAATTTGATTAACCGCAAGCATATTTTAAATGTATCGTTTGAAAAGGGAATTATTATTTTTATCTCGCATAGGATGATATATCCATTTAATTTTTTGCAGGTATTTCAATAATTGTAGATTCAATATCGTTTATACCGATTTAGATTAGTAAATTTATGAATTATTCCATTTTCTGATTCCTCTATTATAATCTTAGTTTACAGAATAGTACCTACTAATCAAAGATACCACTATTATTCAGTTTGTATTCTGTCAAATTTTACTATTTGATAACCCGAAAGCTTTTCTAAAATAATATACTTTTAATATTAAAAATATTAATAACTCGCGAAACGGTTTATTTAATTAAAGAACAAAAATAAGTATAATGTATAAATGGGATACCTTATTCTATAAGCATCTTACGACTGCCTATACATACATATAGATACATAATCGTCCTTAAAGTAAATTTAATCGAAATCTTTCATGTTATACTCTTAGATCACTCACTCATTTATATGTATAGCATTTACTGAAATAAAATGATTTCCCATTGACGGAAATTAACAGCGCAATGCATATTAAATCAATGATATACAGGCATTTCTTCTTATATTATTTTGTGACTCAGTGTATATACGTTATACCTATACGTAAGACATGCAGCTGCAAGTAATTCCTTTTACATGATGATGTATATTCTATTATGTGGTTCGAATTTACTTCTCCTTATAGGGCTAAATAAATCAAAATATATCCGCTACATCTGTATCAACCTGTCAAAGGAGTACAACTATCAGAAAGAAAGAACTGCCAATAATCAATAACGAATCGAATGGGACTTAAAGCACAAAAGCACAAATATATATACTTAAATACTGTTACACTGGCAGCAATGTTGTTTGATATAATATATGGAGTATTAAATTATGCAATATATTCCACATCTAGATTATGTAATTTACCGTTTATATATGTTCCTATAATTGAATATTAAATTACTACATATGTATACTAACATTTCCTCTTTGCTCGATTAATTATAAATCCGTAGTTTGAATGTTTCTTTGATTATTATGATACATGAATTATGTCATCTTTTTCATGTTTCGAATAAAAACACTTGTTAAATTTTAGTCTGAGGCCTTCGATTCATATCCCACAAACGAAAGAGTTTATGAAGATATAAATATCGACAGAGAACTATAAGTATAGAGTAGAGGCGACAAGCTGATGCCGATTCATGATAGCTTAAAACACAAGCAGCTTAATCTCACTAACTGAATGTAGCTGAATTAATTAAGATCGGATTGCTTCTTCTTGTTTCCATAATTCAAGAAAATGTTTCAGTTAATGGAGTTATCTGAAGTATTAATGTGGATTTCCAGTGCTTATTAAAAACTTCCTATACACAGAAAATTTAATGCATGTTTAATTTGAACAAATTCAAATCATTATAACTATTTATAAAACCGAATGAAAATTTGTAGACAAAATAGTATAATTTTCAAAATAAGATTTCAAATTATAAATTGTTAATTTTATCTACTAATTTATACTAGTAGTATGGGAGGAGTTGGACCGACAGCACTGTTTCAACCAAATTAGGTCTTTTCAGTGACCTACACTCGTCGTACTGTTACAACCTACAGTAGCAGTATAACACCCGATTAGTACAAAGTAAGTTTGAAACGTGACTTTTGCATACAGCATTTAAAGACTTGTTAACAAATTGTTTATTAAAACTCTGCCTTAGGCAAATTTGTAAGTATCGCTATTTAGGCTTTATTTGCAATAAATTAGTGTAATATGCTGCTTTTGTATTTCAGAAGAGTGCGAGAGCTGGGGGGACCACTGAAGAGATCTATCAAGGTCGAAGTAGTGCTGGCCAGCTCTCTCCTTACTGCTAATAATATACGCTATAGTAGTATGATACCGTTAAATTAGTATTTTATTTAGTATAATTATTATACCAGGTCTTCTATTTGGAATCTATTCGGGTGGCTGGCTTTCACTGAAGGCGTTCATGATCATAGTATTGTTTTGACAAGCTACACTGTCTCGCCTCTATAACACTTATAACTTTGTGGTAAAATGAAAGAAGACATTTTAACACATATTTTAAGATATAAATAAAGAGCGTAATATACAACTTTGTTTTAACTAGAACTTTGACTGAACAATTCTTTGAACTTAAACATATTTTTGAGCATAAAACTATCGAACATTACGATCCAAAGATGGAGCAAAATTTCCAGGAAATGTGGAATTTTGTTGAAACTATTGTACTATTATCTAGAATATTGTATTCAAAATGTTGTGCATATTTCAATATCCAAATTCATATTAAGCAGTATACGTAAACAAATGTTATAGCGCTAACTATTCAACATCATATTAAAAAAACACATTGATTGTTCACCTGTATTAGATAATAATAAAGAGGGCATAGAATATTCTGATAAATACATATATCTGGGAGTCAAAATGATAGAGTTAGACTCTTGGGAGAATGTCCATTGCAATGCCATAGAAGACAAACTAGTTCAATGAAATGTACTATACAAAGACAAAACTGTGAATTAGCTATAAATATGAACAAGGGGATCCTTACCCATTCCACCTACGCATAATATTCATATAGACGACAAAGCCATCTCAATTGGTATTACAAGTACAAAAACCTTGCATACACTTCTTGCACGTGTATATGTATATAATATGTGATAACAAGCAAATCTAATCCTCACAAGTTGATCTCCCCCATTTTTTGATATATCGGGGTAAATTATTGATGTATTTCTCGTCATTGCTGCATAATATACTCAATATAGGTGTGTGTGCCGATATATACCTAATATTGTAGTGATAATAATTATTATCAACGGTTGAAGACTACCGCAGTTCATTCTGGACGGGATTGAGGGCCTTAGCAGGCTGTATAGATTGAGTCAAAGGGCCATCAATTCCATCATTCAGGTCTCCGGGGAAGGCGCAATCCACCATGAGTGTTGTCAGTCTCCCAGTATACATATACCAGTTCAGTATATGTTCAGTATAAGTTCAGTATAATTTATAGATGGGTACCAGGCGGGTTAAACCAAATATGAGCTGTGCCTGATATAAATAGCTGTAATATAAGCTTTCTAAACTCTCCTCTATTCAAATTCCAAGTATCAATTGTATGTAAAGGTGTATTTTGAAATACTTAATATGTTGAACAAATAATTTGATGATATGTTAGATATTATATTTTATCCTTTGTGATGAGAAATTGTCGTGTTTTCATGGCCATTTTTAAGAACGCATTCATCGTCAAAAGATATTAAATAACTTTTTTGCTTATTATTTCAGCAACTTCATTTGAAATATACATATAATTGTATTAAAGTTTATAGTAGATACAAATATTTTGCAAAATAGTCCTGAAGACCCTAGCAAAGTTATGTATATTATTGAATTATTGTAAAATTGGAAATTGCTATTCAATATTATAAAATATGACGAGTGAACATTAATAAACCAAAAATAGTTTACATTTTGATAGTTGATATATAAAATGAGTGCAACTGCCATTGGCCATCTTTCTATATAGCTAATAAGAATTATACAATTATAAATCAGAAATTCTTTCTAATATATAAACAAATTTAGACATACATTCCGTTTAGTGCCGTTCTACTTTTAGTGATGCAAAGAATCACTTAAAAAGAAACGATTGTTATGACGTTGTCAAGATCATTACTGTAACGTAACGAGTAATGTAAAATATTGTTGAATTAAAACAAATCTATATGCTGCGTTAAATAAACCTTGCATAAATATTTCAATTACTAATATATATATATATCTTATGATATACGGTAGATCTACTGTTATTTTTAGTAGATTAACTGCGGAGAATACATGTAATCTACTAGTATATTTTA
>JAYRBW010138223.1:0-15329 GCA_036023295.1 Invenusta paracnida
TATTATTATTATTACTATTATTATTATTATTATTATTACTATTATTATTATTATTACTATTATTATTATTATTATTATTATTATTATTATTATTATTACTATTATTATTATTATTATTACTATATATCATCAAAAGTATTATTATACTTATATATAAAAGGCAATGTGTGTATGCATGTGTATAATATATAGTTATAAGAGTTTAGGGTCACAAAAAACTATTTCTTACTAGTCATTATACATGCATCACCTCAAATATACTTCTTCGTTAGTTTTGTTATATCCCATGATGAAGCTGTAATATCGATGATATTTTAGTGATACGTTGCGGAAGGCTGGATTGTTTTAAATTTAAATTCTATCCATTTATGACACTGTATTTTTATAGAAATTTTGAATGTGTATAATATATAATAAATCAACCAAAAGCTGATATTAAAAAGGTTCAAGTATTTTAAGAAACAATGTAAAGAAATTAGTAATGCCTTCAAAAATTTCTAGATGTCATAATGAACTATATTAATTAATCATGATCATCTAAGACGCAAGATTGAGCAGTCAAGAATAAACAATAAAAATAAAGGATCAGTAGGAACGATTTTGTAACGATTGTAATTTAATTTCTGGAGTTTAGGATAATACTTTTTGTGGGAACACATAGACGATGTTTTCAAAGTACATAACTTACCTATCGACTTGCAAAAAGCTTTCTATTAATATGTATGGCAAGAATTTCGGCCATCTTAGTTTCATGAAGAGAAAATAACGAACATTAAGACTAAGGCCAATTTGCATATAGTGGTTTATTTAGATTAATCAAATTTTGATGCAATTGGGAATCTTGTCTTGAAAGTTTCAGTGAATGTCATAGGGACCAGATTGTCTTCAAAGAATTAAAAAATAGTTTCACTTGTTATGCAATAACATATACAGCTTTTAGTAAAAAAATAAAACCAATGTGGCGACAAATGAACACCATATAATGTAAATTTTAAACAATTTTTTTAGTTTTAATGAATAAAAGACGTCATTTATAGTGATATTGTAACTCTACATGTAAAACAATGTATTACAAAATTAAATATTAGGAATAATACAGATTGTATGATAGTTCATTTAGTAAATGGATTTTAGATAAATAATCACATTATTTACGTTTTGCATAGCAACGATCTAGAAATCGACGCTCTCTGTATTCATCACGTTATGTATTTAAATAGTTTTATACATAAATGAAATTAAAATTTTAAAGATATGCAAATGTTCATATATATATACATTGAGTAATATAACTTTTTTTAAATTGTCGTAATTAATTATAGAAATCTGTTTCTATACATATATTATTTCTTTTTGTAAGACAAATATAAACTTTCATTCTTTATTATTTGATAGTAATCATGACTGTTGTTTCTTTTATACTATTATTTGGAATCAATACGCATATATATATATATGTACTACATAATACATATATTTTTTTTATATTTCATAAAATGGACAATTAGATTTTAAACATGTTTTTGTTTCCGTGTTATTAAACGTAAACTATTTTGAATTTAAATATGTTATATATTTATTCTATAATCATTATGACTAAATGAGCAATAACCAATGTAAATAGGTAACGGTCAATGACTAAAGTGTTTCCAGATAAAAAAAATTGGGGAACTTCTTTTTATATTGGAGAATTGTTTTTAAATGCACCAGACGAAAGGTTATAAGTGTAGTTTAAAGATTCTTTCGTTAAATTTTTAATAAAAAACAACTTCTTCAACATAGTTTTAAAAAAAATGTTAAGAAGATATATCTATTTACGTTACATAACATTTTTTAAACTGCACGATTGATAACGCCATTTAAAATGTTTATTTCACATATAAAGTATTTACAATTGTCTGATCCAAGTTCAAAATTAGTTTAAAATGTTGGGCTAGTATAAATGCATATATGTGCAGTTCTATAATCTTGATCGAATCTATCTATAGATCCTTCTCTAAAAAAAATAAAATTAGATAGAAACTGATAAAGATTAAGTCAAAGTGGATGCTTGTAATATGTTTCTGTCAAAATTTGAGATATTTCATGTTGAAGACATCCGTATTATCTCTGCAGCGATTGGTATAATATACATGCTGTACTCTTTCAGTGGAAACGTTGCAGTTTCAGATGGACATTAGAATCCACTTTAATATGTTACATTTTATGCGACCCGGTAGCTATATATATACATATATTATATGATATCTATGTATACGAGTGTATATTGACTGTATACATATATTCAATACAGCTCAGGAGATTTTAGCCGATACATATATTTACATATGTACGTGGTAAACATCTTGTAGATAATATAATGCGATCAGAATGGTAGTATTACGTTAACTTACTTTTATAGTTAGTTATATTAAAAAGAATCGTAAAGAAATCGATAAAGACATCGAAGAAGTGATATATATGTATACACATAAACCCAGTCATATCGTTTGCACACACTCTGCTGGTTGTACATGTCATGATATTCTATGAAGACGAGAGAATCCAACATATATACGAGGTAATTTTTATGAAGAGTGCAGCATGGAGTTTTGGGGAATTCAGGGTGAATAATATTATTACACGCGTTTGTATATTATGTACAATGCGCAACATATTAGAATATTCAGTGAGATATCCACTAATGGACCCAAATTTGGGAGATCTAGGAGAGATACGACAGCGATCATCATCGACCAACCAAAGTCGATTCAATTGGAGTTAGTTTTAAGCGCACGGGTGCATCGTTAGTATAGCTCTTTGCAAGATTCAATATAGCAGTCTGCGTCCTGTCTTCTTCTGGTTGGCAAATCTTTCCAGCATTCAGGCAAATACTGTGGAGGATTAGATACCTTCAGTGCATAGACTACCTGTACCGCACACGGCAACTGTAAAATACTAGAAATTGCGTCCCTGTGTTCTGCAGATGTAGTCTTAAGATGGATGCCCCTCCCCCCCCCCCCTCCAACCCCATAACTTCTTCCTTACCGGTAAAGGTTCTGCACTTGAAAAATATATATGAAAACACGTACAGCTGTAGTTCATACCAGACTGTATATGACCGATGGTTATGATAGTGTTGCCCTATTTGACGCATTTCTATTTTCTTCAGTTCATGTACCATATATATATATTGTGGTAGATACAACGCAGGGCTCTTTATAGATCTCGTCTCGTTCCTTATAATTTTTTGCATTACAACTAATCCATTCTTTCCAACAGGGAAATTCTACATGTAGTTAAAGATAGTTAAACTAGTTAGCTTGTATGTTGGTTATTTTTGTAAAAAAATCCTTTTGGCATTATAAAGAGTCTTCTCTTCAATTGTTGATTGGCTGTGCGCTGTAAATATTAAAGTTGCATAGTTAGCCCGTTTGTTAGTAAATAAATTAACTACCCTAGATGTGCTTCAGTGGTGTGCCTAAATACAAGAATGCATGCACACACATACCTATACATGACACCAGTTGGATGTCCATGATTGCTTTGCAGAAGAGCGATTTTGTCTTGAGACTATAATAATTAAAGTGAAATGAGAAGAGGGACGATAAGAAGAATCGTTCTCTCTTTAAATTTCAATTGTGAAATAAAGCCTAAGCAGTTCAAACATTGGTAGTTCATTGTAAACTGAAATGCATACATCTAACGGTAGTGTTATTCGTTAAGCTTATACGTATATGAGAGGATCATTGCGGTGACATGTATCTCTCAAGATCGTGGAAATATATAGTAGAATATTTCTAGGTTCCTAGTTCCTAGGTTTGATCTCATATATTCTACTCCGAACTTGCATTTAATATATATCTTTAATGAAAAATGTAATGTAGACTCTGCTGAAAGAAATATGAAGTAATAACAAACCATTGCATCAAGAATCCTAGTAAATAAAACTGATTGCATTCGTTCGTTTTTGGATTTACTAATGCATATGTATACTATCATCAAATATATACATAATATATATATATTACAGGAGAGATGTATAGATGAACATATGTAGATATATAGTGATAAACATTGTTTATGCTATACATACATTTTTGTAGATCAAAGCAACAAGGACACAATATGCATACGACTATAATAATAACAACAGTGACTTATATTTCATATATCGGTATATTATATGTATTTTATTATAGCGGGAAGGTATCATGTGCTCTATAAGATAGGATAACATCATGATTTGTTTATTGGGCTACTTGAATGTGATGAGATGAGATCTATTTTAAGTTGGTGTAGTCAAATTTGACTTTACCAGTCTGACATAAAGTTTAGTCTATTATACTTCATGTCTATTTAGTACATGAAATAAATATTACGGGAATCAGCATTTATAATTAACCTATAAAGTTTTTCCTCTGTATTTCCAAATAAAATATAAACAAATTGTAACTTGATCACATTAATAGCAGAACAAATATTTCAATATTTTTATATTATAAGTTTAACTGCATATTGTATGTAAATGTGTGATCAGATAGTAATTAATAATTTCAGAATTTAGAATGGTTAATTATAATGAAAAGAATACAGGAAAGAAAAAGAGGATACATGACATTTTCAGTCAGAAATAAAAATAGACGAAAGAAACCAAAAACAAAATGTGAAGCTAGCTGATTATTATTAAATAATACAATTTTGATGTATTTCATTACTCATTTGATTACATAAAGTCAATATTCTATATATTCGAAAGCAATATTCCGGCACACGTTATATATGATTAATGCTGTGAATATCTATTCTTTACTTATAAAATTAAAGTCGATAAGTATATAAATATGACATTTAAATGAAGATTTTTGGTTGTCATTGATAATAGAGATTGTACCTATAATATACTTTTATGGCCATTACAATTTTTGTTTAACTGTATAATATGTATACAGCAATTTTAATATCAATCTGAATTTTATATACATTAATATTTGTATGTATATTAAATTAAATAATTTGATGATATTCATTGTTTTAAATATACAAATTTTACTAACTATTTTTCTTAAATGTATTGAATATATTAAATACTTTTCGTTATTTTAAGTGCCTTGATTGATATAATCATTTAATTACACCAAGTTATGCTAATTAATTTGAATAAGTCAATTTTCTGCCCAACCACTGTTCAACTCGCCTTATAGAAGAAGAGTTTTGACATTTCCGAAATATACATCTATGCCTTAACACATCTCAGAATTAGTACAACAATATCATATAGCCAAAGAAGGCATAAACTATCCGTCTATACCTCGTATTTCAAGATTTACCCAGGGGAACATATCAGGGGTTACAAGATAACCCTTCCTTTTGACTTCACATTTCGACACCTTGAACACCTTTATACAGATATTATATGAACACTAGCATTTTCAACTACCTGTAGTAGGCACTACCTAAAGTAATGTTTCACTGTGAAGTGGTTGTGCAGCAGGTATACTAACTGAATACACCACGTCCTTCTGGTCCACGGCTCTCTAATCTCTCTCCCCTTTTTCTTCCCAATTCTCTCAGTTAACTCCACCGATTCTATTCATCTGCCTCCATCCATGTCGCCATTTGTTTGATTCTTTTTTTACTTCTAAAAGCTTCTACGGTGGCAACATGAAAAGAATTCTCCCCACCACCATTCCTTCCTCATCAAAATGTCCACACTATACAGAGCAGTTTGCACCTATATGTAACAGAGTGTATGACCGGTCATAGCTCCCCACAAACTAGTCCGACAAATGATATGAAGACGAGGGCACATATGATGCAGATGTACACACACTACACTCGTCCCGTAGTCGTAAGCGTGCCATTACAAAACATAACCACCGGCAAAGAAACCAACCACACAACCACCCAGTCTTCTCACATAATCGAAATTTCTCTAGTCCTTTACAGGATTATAGACACTTGCTTGCCACCTTTTGCTTGTTACTAGTGTACTATATAACTAGATGTGGGTATCAGTCCATAGTTAGTACTGCGCCATCGGCAGAAATTCATTTGTTGTACAATTACGACGGGCACATAACTAGATTGATCGATTCCTCTCTTGCTGCTTCAGTTTGCATCTGAGGAGGCAGCTAGTGTATGACCAAGCCCCCTGCTAACTTTCCACCTGACTGTGCTGATCAGTGATCAGAAGAGCGTTGAAGGTGACGGTTGGATTTGTTTCTTCTCCCTTCTTCCTTCCTTTTGTCTTTACCCATCCATTCACCCAAACCTCTAATCGCTCTTCCCTCCAGTCTTCTCTTCTTTTTCCTCTTTTTCTTGGTGCTGGAGACAATCTCAGTAGATTTTTTATTAAAACATCACCCCTCCAGAGTCGTGTTTCAGAGGATCGTTTCTTCGCATCCCTCGTCTAACTCCCCGTTGTTTTTCGGGGAGTTCCTTCATACTTTCGAAAGAATCCGCTATACTGGTTTACTTCTTCTGCAATTATTCAACGTAACTACATATACTGATTATTGTGCGCAAAAAGCGACTGGTATGCAGCAATCACACTAACTGAAACGCAGAGTACACCCATTCGTTACTACTAATCACCTATTCACCTATATATACATAGACGTGAAGTTTTACGCTTTCGAGGAAAATCATATTCAAAATTCTAAAGATATTCAACTATGTCTGCTGAAGGTATGTCAAAGCCAGTTTTATATATCTTGATTTGTCTACTTTTATAAGTAATCTTATTTCTACTTATAATAAATAATATTTTTAAAACAAATATCTTTCAGTTTTTTATGCAAATCACTAAGTATACTTAAAATATTTGAAATCTTAGAGAAAATAACCACCAAATAAATATTAAAGATATTTAAAATAACTAAATTTGTCTTCAAGAACTGTCATTTGAAAACCAGCCAAAATATACCTGTCTTATGTTAGTGAACTGATTAATAAGCTGATAGATTAAATGAGATTACATTACACCTATGAACATATAATTAATGTCGGTCTATTTCTGGGATTTGTGTAACTATTCAAAATAAGTTAAATTGAAAAATCGCCATTATGCGGGGGGTTAAAATTAGGATAACAGATTACGCAATCTGCAAATTAAATTAACCTTAAATTAGGCTATATCTGAAAAATAAATTAACCTTAAATTACACTTATAGGCATATAAAACATGTGTAAAAATAATTTATGAATTGATCGAGTTGGTACATTGATCTAGATCCTCAATTAATTTTTGCTTATGTATATTATTGTAAAGATATCATAGAACAGAAACTGTGTATTATTTATTATCGTAATTATAAATATTTATTTATGTAGATACCAAACGTGGGGAAATAATTTTAAAATATAGAGCAATTATTTAATCCATTAAATTTGAATGCATATCTCCAAAATAAATCACTTCTAAAAATATTAAAAGTGAAAATCTATAAAATGCTTTTATACGTTCCATCTTAATAATGAATGACTTAAATACTTCTTTTAATACAGAACTTCCTTTTATATTTATATTTGAAGTTCGATGTTATTGCATATAATACCTAAATGTAATTAACAATAAGAAAAACTAAAATTTAACAATTTTTCAGCAAAAACTAAATTTAGAGTGAAACCTAGTGAAAAACCTGGTGAAACAATAAATGAAGTAGAACATAAATATTTCCAAAGGTTTTCTAAAGATATCCAATTGATATTCAAGATATATCCAATACCTAAATTATGTTAAGGCAAAAAATAAATAGTAAATTCATTTGCAAGAAATATTTTAAAACAGTGCACATCAGAAAATCTAAATGTTCAGCATTGTTATATAGTCTTAACAATTAAATAAAAGAGAAAAACTGCTAACATTTGAAAGAAAAGATACATGCTTTTATCTATAGGAAAAGATATATTATATATATATTTTTAATTTTGTGCATTTTACAACATTTGTATTTTGTATTTGGGAATAAATCTATTTGTAATGCATTAAACAGGTGTCATAAATTGTAAATATAGGATGCTACATTACAGGCTATAATGTACATATAACATAATAACATACATTGAACATAATTAGTTAGGCTTTTCTAAAAAGTACATCTGAATTCTAAAGATATCTTGGAATGCTGGCAATATAATTGAATACAACGCAAATATTAATGCATATTATGTATTTAGTCTCTCGAAAAACTTCCAGTTAGGTAATCGGGGATAATCGATATATGTATGTTAGCTAGTTATATTTAAAGGACCTGATATGACATCTAACTAGCTCATTAGTTTTGACATGTTCAAACAATCTGAAATAAAGAAGCATACTTTTAAAGGGATCATATCTTCTGTCATTTTAACATATATGTAGTTTGGCGTCAGGAAATATCCCACCCCCCCCAACGGGGATAATCCTACTTTCTCGCTAAGGCAGCCAGACCCAGCTCTATCCAAATGTAATGGAGCATATTACGAGATGGTATAGTTTGTATATGTCTTAGATGAACATGATTTTCAAATCTAAAAATTGAGAGAGAAACTGCAAGGGTACTTATATCAACAAACTGTGTCTATGTTTTACCTTTTCTGGTTTGTCATACGCTTACACTTAGTCTGTGTGTTGAGAGAACACCCTAACCCACGGTCCCAAAACTGCCTTCTCTAGACTTGATTCAGTTTCCTGGACGATATATCAACCGAAATCGGGTCTTCTTTTGCATATACAAACAACGACCCTTCTCCATGCATATTTCAACGTATGGGATACTGTAGTTATATGGTACATGAGATGTGGGGTAGCATTTAAAAAAAGGTGCGGAGTAGAAGAAACAAATTTCTCCAAGCAACAAAGTATATAATAAGCAGGAATCCTTGAAAATAGTCCGTCTTCAATCTCTTCACGGGAAATTTTTTGTTTCGCTTGCTGGATCCATCCATCCTGACTGGGTCCATCAATTCTTCGTTTTCTTCTTCACTGTTTTTACTTTGTTCCTCTTGCGGTAGACACCCGAATTAGTCTATATATATATATACACATACGCATATCCTATATAACAACAAGGATAGGAGGATCCGCTTACTTCATCATATAGATAAACGCGAGTGGTGTAGGTGCACAACACTCTGCTTCGAGCTGCGCAGCAGAGGAATAATTGTTTTCACGCTCTTCATTCTCCGTATATTACGTCATTTATAGAATTTTATTGTAGTCAATTTTTTTGTTTATTATCATAGTTAATTCTATATAGCTGTTATACCTTTTACAACACAATCATTACCATTACTATCCAGCCACCCTCTGAAAACTCCCTAAAACACTTTCGAAAATTGATTTCTGGATTTTAATTTTCTCTAAACTCAACAAAAAAATTCAACTGCATCGAATATGACAGGCAAGCATTCTACTTATACTCTATTATACCTTTATTTAAGGTTATCATTTGTTATTTTTTCAATGCCAACTTTTAATTTAATTAGACTTTAAAAAGTTGGCATTCATAAACAATTCACTTGAAAGCTTAAGCCGCGATATAATAATTAAATGTACTACTCCTAAAATATATTTATTTGCATTCATATTTTGATTGTTGCAAATATAACGAGCTTTCAATTTAATTTTCTTTTTTCAATATAACAACTATGACTTATTTAACAGTATCAATTAACTGTATACAAAGGATACTATTTATTGCACATGCATGAAAACATTTATGCATATGCAGAATTATGAATTTATACATTTTTCATTTTACAGTTTTAAATGGATATTTTGATATGTGATGTTATACATACTTTTAGATCACTTTCTTTACTTAAAACAGCACGAGGATAAATATGTTTTAATTTTATTATTATTGTTATATTTTATTCTAATTACGCTTATGATTGAGCTTATGATTTACTCGCATTATACCTTTACAACTGATTCGTGGATGCTCCAAATATATTTCAAGAAAGGCAGCTTAGATTAAAATGTTGGTCACAAGCTATGAACAACATATAGGTATATATATCATATTGCTTTATTTCGCTATTTGAACATTTGGTTCCGAAGATCGTCCTACCGTACCTATAGCTTACAAATTGAAGGCACTATTTATATAGTCAATATTTAGTTGCTAACAATGAACTAAAAATAGTCCTGTTATTGAAGTATCGAATTCCTACAATATATTTAAGCCGTGTAAATGATATCTAATATATATATGTATGTATGTATGTGTATCCATGTGTAACATAAATTCATTACCAAACCGTTCTAATTCATATAATATATAATACTGATATAATAATATAATATTACTGATACTACTATAATTAATCTAATAATAATAAGTTTAATTGACATTTTTTTATAACTACTTCAGGCTATAGTAATATTTCAATTACATTTTCATTTTCTAAATAATAAATAAATACAAAGTAATTACCTTTCATTTTCTGTAGCACTAATGATTGTTCGCGTTATTCCTAATGGAGTATTGGTTCATTAAAGCACCACGACACCATTTAGTCGACAGAATTATATAAATACCTCAAAATAGGGATGACAATAAACGCAAAATTATCGAAACAATTAAGTTATTCGTTATTCGAGAGATTTTTTTCAGAATTTAAAATTGCAAAAATACCAAAAATTTGCTCAAAATCAAAATCAAATAAGAAAATGTATGATATAACGCACGCTTTTCTCCACGTTTAGTATTATAATTATAATTAAAAATCATACATTTCTACTTATTTATTTTTGTTATAATGGTAGTTATTTTATATTGAAATAGAGACAAAGTCCTGTTATACAAAATCAATACTTTGTACTAAAAATATGTAATAAAATGTAAAAATTATGTAAAATCAAAGGAAAATTAATCTATTCCAAAATACATTTAACTTATGATTATTCAATTTTTTTGTAGTTTATTTATAAAATATATATTTATAGAAATATAAAAATAAATAAGATATATCTGCTTTAAGTCATTTTGTGTTATTCTTTTTTCATATTTCACAAATTTATCTCATTAATGTATATTAATAGCTTTTATTAAATCAACTACCCTTAATTAGAATAGTTAGATTAGTAAAACAAAGTATAATTAAAAATCTATATGTGAAATATGAGTAAGTAGTAAAATACATATAAGTAGTAGTAGTAACTTATGAGTAGCATAAATATAAGGTAAAGTAATTTGGAAAGATCAATAATAAATACAAAACATTCAAAACATGTTTGTTTGTTTGTTTGTTTGTTTATTTGTTTTTTTTATATATATATGTAATTTAAAAAAATTATGCGCCAGTTTTATCGGTTATTGATAATCATTTTGATTAGACAATCGTTCATGTGTTAGATAAGATATTTATATTAAATAAAATATATAAAATATATAAAATATATAAAATAGGAAATAATTAAGTCTATGTTGTTAAATAAACATATATATATTTGAATATCGAATTGAGATAAATAATATATATTAGAGTTTTAAATATATAGTGTAATACACTTCTATTTTGAGTTATTTTGAGTTATTTTGAGTTATACTTTACTACACTTAAATCTATCAGTGTTCTTCATTGAATCCTATTTTAGTTATGAGTAGTTATTAAAAATCTCTCTATAGAGATATATCCGTTTAATTTAATGCATCATACTCAGACTTGCTTAGGAATTAAAACAATAATAGCATCATAACAGTATATTCAGTAATGAATTATTTTACCGTTAAAACTAAACTTATACATAGAAAGGATTATTTCTTGAAAATTGCAACTTACATAGTTGGTTTCTCCAACAATTACAGAAGGAGATCGATTAGCTATCCTTCTTGAGTTAGCAACGCAATCTTTTTACAGACTATTTCCGCCTAATGGGCTAAACTATGTAGATTGTTGGCCCTATATCCATACCGGAGGGCCTTTTGGCCACCCCACCCCACCCACCCAATTCCGTATTCTTACTGTGACTTTTTGAATGAATGAGTGGAGAAGTGTAAGCTTCCGTTATTTTCCCCTAAATTATGTAATGCAGCATCGAGTGCTTCATTCACCGTTCGTACACCCCGAAAGGGGTAGCCCCATGACCACACCCTAAAAATCTGAACATTTTGTCAAAATGAACAAGTCATATATTTAAAAAGATGCATTTGTATAAATGAAATTCGGGTTCTGATTAATTGCATTTTATAACTCACAAAGTACAGTACAAATAATTTCTCTTACACAAAAATAATAAAATTTTGCTTGATTTTTCCAAAATAAAATTTAAAGCATTTTTGCCTTATAATTAAAAAAAATGTTTACCATTAGAATATATTATTAAACAGCTTCATTTATACTACATCAGGAAGTTCTATGGGAGAGGGCTAATGTGGCTCACTGTACGCCCCCCCTTCCCTCCTCCCCTCCTCCGAGATATGGAAGTGCAAAAAAGCCCAGTATGGATATGGTCAAATAGTTTTATAAAAGAACGTTAAACTATTAGTTATCTTATACATGTAATACTTTTGTTTTAAAGTACTTACATGCATGACAATAATGCTTTGAATATTTATATAATTTTTTTGCCACTTAAAATATCCCTGACTTACTGTGCATTAAAACACATGGCTCGTTTAATATGCATATTATACAGTTCGTCATACATATATATGCTTTGCAAAAAATATTCCAATCAGTCATCAATGTCAAATTTTTTTAGCTGTCAAACTTTTCTGTGCTTCATCAAACAGATACTGACATTTTAGCTTAACTACATTTTTACTAAGAAAGCTGAAATCTGACGGATTTCAGCTTCTGTGTAATTCATTAATCTTCGGTAAATATCATTTTATGCATTCAAACATAAATTGTGTTTACACATTTAAGTGCTAATATCTAAGCTATAAAGTAATATACAGGTCGAGAAGCTTGGTTATCGAGATTTGGTGTATCATAAACATTCAAAGTATTATAAGTTAAATTAATTTAACGCTTACATTAAATATATATAATTGAGAAAAACAAATTTTTATGCGATCAAAATTTCATCTTACTTTATTACGTATTTCATAACTATTTTAGAAGAAACAGTCTTGCTAGATATATATGATTGACTGATTTTTTGTAGTGTGTTTTAGTTTAATTTAATTTAACGTCATTGTTTTATAATTGAAATAATTGGGTCATTGGGCCTAAACACAATTGTGTTTTAAAATTTGGTCATTGGATCTAAATGCTTTTAAATTAATAGATAAATTTTAAAATGTTCATAATATGTTTAAATATATAACAAACAAACAAACAAACAAACAAACTATTGCGAACATCTGAATGAACGCTTTTTATCGTTGTTATATATAACATAGCTTTTATTCTTAAATGGATCAAAAATAGAACAACATTTTAGTAAGATTCAACATGTGCAAATCATGTATACTAAATACTAAAAGTTAGAATATACGTATTTAATGTACATTTTATTTAATCATATGTACATTGAAATGTTTCGCAGCCACAATTGTATTATGGTTAATGAAATAAAAATTGTCGAATTTCATAATTAGTATTATTTTTCATTGGACAACACATTGCTGATTTACATTATAATTTAAGCAAATGTTATAGAATCTTATAGATTTTTAATAATTCAAAATGTATGATTATCTGAACAAAGATATTGAATAATATACCTAAATAATCTACTGTCTGTAATAAGAGTATGTTTTTTTTTTTTTTTTTTTTTTAATGTTTTCTTTATATTTAATTGTCTAAATTTTCTTTTAACTAGTTAAACTGTATAACTTCAATAACCTAGTTTACTATCTTGTTTCTGGCTTTTTTTCTGTATTTATTTTGATTCCCATTTTTGAAAAAATAAACGCTTATTATTATTATTATTATTATTACAAATAAATATTTTATATCAGTTTCTTCAATGGCTGCAGTACTTATACGTATAATCGATCTTTTTATCGTTTTGCTTTTAAGGAGCTCGTTTCATGATTTTCATTTTTACGAGGCTGTTGTTTTTGTTTTATAATAAGAAGACACAAATTTTCATTGAAATAGACCCCTTTTAAAAGTTAATTATAGGTGTATTTTCTTCCTTAGTGCTTGCGTGATTACGCTAGAATACCAAACATTTGCTTTTTAATGCATATAGTTATTTAAGCCCGACTTATTAGTGGTCAAAAATAAAACTATTCTCCTTAGCATTAATGACTAAAGCCATTACATCTCTCAAGCTAATTGCTGGCGCTCTTGTTCTTGGCTGACGATACATCGTATAATTATTATTTTCGTCAGCTTTGTTGATTGATATTGACGTTTTATCGCAAAATGCATTTTCTACAAAAATAATCTTTTCAGAATAATCGAAAGGAATTATCTCTGGAATAATCGTTATAAATAAAAGCAGTGTACTCCTTTTCAGTTTTGCTTAACAATATGTCACAAATTAAAGCTCAGAATATTCCTCAAAAATTACACATTATATAGACAGACGTACGAGTTTAAATCAAAATGAAACTATTTCAAAAGACTAAATTAGCGGACAAATTGATTTAATAAGCTTGTTTTTGTTGGCGGTTCATATTTAACATGTTTATATTTCTATAATAAAGCTCTTATTAAATATTTGTGTTATGAAATAAATTAATCCCATTAACAACGGCTTAAGTCAAGTTTCTAAAAATGTGTTACACAATTTTACGATTTTTAATATTTAAAAATTAATAAAGCTAAATTCAAATATATTCTTTTAGTATACAATAATTAAGTAAAACATTAAGTAAAACGTAATTGATTTTAAAACAAAACAACAGCATCGCAAATTAAATTCCGAGAAACGAGATCAGCAAAAGGAAAACTTTGATAGTGATGATAGGTATGAAGTAGAGCCATTAATTAAATTGATACGCCTCCATCGAAAGGTGGAGGTGTGCACTTATTATAAAAAATTGTATTAATTAATTATCAAATGGTTGCCTTCCCATTAAAACATCAATTTCTATGAATTGAAATAGATTTCTCAAACAATAAATACATATGTTATAGAAACCTTGTATCATCCCCAAAACGTACCTATTGGGAAGATATCATTCCTGTACATAGAAAAATGTGCCACAATTTTCAAAACAACCTACCCCCTTATAGTGATAATCGCTGGTGATTTCAACGAACATACTAACCATAGAGTAATAATACCAAGAGAGTTCACTCGGACAAAAAAGCGTAAATATGTTTGTTTAAATATTCAAAGTTTGCCATTTTATATTCCCACCAAAATTATCAATATATTATCGCGACTTGATATTTTCGAATGTCATCAAAGCCTTTGAGAAAGGGTATTGGGAAGCTGTGCTCAGCGTATAATT
>JAYRBW010138234.1:0-15329 GCA_036023295.1 Invenusta paracnida
TCGCATGTAAAATAAATTACATTCACTCATTTGAAAAGCACGTTTCAATACTTGGATATTTATTGATCCTCGATCGCATAAATATCAACAAATGTATCAAAAAATACACAACTCTTGCTAGAAAATTGAGACAAATTAACGACAACTCGACAAGCAGGCAATCAGCTGGTGAGTTTTGTAAGAATATGCGGCGGTCTTGTTCTAACTATCTAATAATATCATCTTTGTCCTCAGAAACAATGTTCATGAATTTATTGTATGACATTCTTTTTGTTTTGTGAACCTTTAATAGTGTATCTTATTGTAAGTATGTATCTAGCTAGATATATAATTACTTAGTCAGATAATTACCAATATTAATAAAGTAACATATATTAACAGTAATGTTTTTTACTATATATACAAAAATGCAATCGTCTAGTTACAAGATAGCCCTATCTTATTCCCATGAACTAACCATTTCTCGTAATATTACATACCATAGGACGGTCTCTGTTGGAAGGTACTCAGGATGATATAATTCTCACAATTGCGTCCTGTAAAAAAACAAATAGAATGAGAGAGAGAGAGAAAGAGAGGGAGAGAAAAGATGTAATGGTAGAATCTTGTTTTCATTCTATTTAATTAAACGTATAGCATATTGAACAACACCTACCTACTGTGTCAATTTTGGTAACATAAGGCAAGGGAGTAGTTTAAAAAAAGAATACTTTTAAAGAGAGAATGGTCACACAATTTTACTTTTATGATCCCGATAATGTCTTGGGAAATAATTATTGGATCAGGTATAGATAAAATTGTTTGAATTTATAGCTTTTGTTATACATATATGTATTTATAAAGACTGTGCAAGGAATCAAAATCGATTGATTGATAAAACGCTTGGTTATGGCTGAAGGTAAGGTACTCGCAGATAGTTGTTCATTTACAGGAATAAATTCTACGTGCAATTAATTAACTATTTAAAAAAATCAATAGATTTGTCCTAAAATTCAATTACATGACATAATTAAGACCTGAAAATTCTAAAAATACTGAAATACTAAAAATTCCGCCACAATACTGTTGAAAAATTTCGTCATACGTTGGAAGCACTTCTGCGTGCATGCGAACTGCTCAGTAATCAGCTCAAATGACCCACCATGTCTGCTTTCTGGTTTCAAATTTAAATTTAAAATTCCTCAACACTCCCCCTCTCCCCTCAAAATTTTCTAGGCCTTAAAAATTTAATGGAACACGTAAAATAGAACTATAAGCACTTATTATACATGTTTTAAATGAACAACTCTTAAAGAAATACCGCCCAAATATGACAGCATTTAATACAAAAACAACAATTTTATAGTAAGATATCAGCTACATAATATAATGCTGATGAGAGCAAATAAGCTAGAAACAGCTGACACCAATAGAAGTTTAGTGATCAAAGCACTTCTGCAAGTTATAAATATTGTTAGAAAATTGTCGAATCAGAAGATTGAGGTTAAGCCTAAGTATTTGTTAATTAAAAAGTAAGCTTCTAAAATGGACAATAATATCACTTATGTTCATTATACCGAGCTATCGAGATGTTTTCAAGTAGTAACAAAGTGTAAAAAATTGAAGAAAATTTGTTAAAACAATGATAACGATTTTAAAACCGCCTATTCCATACTATCGATTATGGTATTAATTGTTTTCCGTTGATAATTCAGAAGTCACAATTCGAAAAGAAATTTAAAAATTCGTAATTTCGTTGCATTCTTTAAAAAAAACGCGTTCTGAAGATGAACATATTTGTCTCTTTTTACACAAATTAATAATGGTGCTCAACATTGGTTCAACGTGTAGAAAACAATTAATCTTGGACGATTGACTCAGAACTTCAGATAAAATCATTAGGACCCGAAATCAATATTATACCAATAAAACTTAATTGATTGTAAAAGTATAACAACACAGATTTATCCATAGACTAATATAATAATGAGACCTGTCACTCAACAAAATCACATTACATAAGCGCAATTGTCTGTTACAATGCACTAATTCTTAACGAAGAAGCGGTCAAATTGTTGCCCGATACTTTGACTTGATTCAATTATGGAAAAAGCCTAAGTATGCAAAATGCACAAAAAAATTTGTGCAAAATAATGATTTTTCGGTTCTGGAAATTTTATCCCAAACAAACAGTTAAACGTTGGGTTAAAATACATGTTTACATTGTCCTCGCGGTGTTCTTAGTAACTATATCAGAACCCCGAGGACAGCTATTGCTTTACAAGGGAATGTATAAGAGAGGACCAACCATCAAATCTCTCGTGACATGCGCAGGTGTAGTCCGTCTTAGAGGCTCCTTTCTTGCACACTCCCTTGTTCCGGCAGGGCTTGGTGTTGCAGATGTGCTGTGGAGTGGTGCAGTTGTTACTTGGGCTCTCCCATCCTGTGAGACATGGCAGGGGGAGAGGGGAGAGATGTGAGGAGGCGTAAATAACAATACTAACTGATTAAAGAACTGATAATATTCTAGTAGCTAAAACCGTTTTTCAATATCTGGTTCGTCGATAACTGATACACATGCATATATTGGGAGTTTGTGGAGACCCTTCCAGACAGTCAAATGTTAAAAAATAAAAAATAACATGTTTTCAAAAGTATTTAGGTTAAAGATCTATAAATAAATATATAATTGAAAAAATTACAATAAATAGAACACAAATTGAGTTCGTACCTAAAGCTCGATTTACTCAAATTTTAAATCCATAAAAAGTGATTTTATATATAATTTCGCTGCTATTTGCGAGTAAACACATGAACAACAGTGTTCGTTAGTGACGTCTAGTCCAATCATATCTCTTCTTTAGCGCAGTGGAGAAAATAAGGTAGATATACATAGCTATAGAAAAGTGAACACTCATCTGGTGAAAATCTTTAGCCTATTGGCATTTCCGTTTAGAAAAATGCTCCAAAGATTCTCATCATGTTCACAAAAGGCAAGTTTATAAACGATTTTAGTTAGTTGGCCTTTAAACATAAAACACTACCTTAGCTGAGCGCCATAGCTCATTTATATTTTAATTACTGTGGAAATATTTAGTATAAAATGAACGCCAAATTTAATGTTTATTATGAAATTTGAAACTAGTGCGTCCGTAACAGAGACAATTTTATCAGGTAAAAATTAATATAATAAGATTAAAAGAAAACGAATAAATTAGATACATTTAAACATTCGAATATTAATAAAATACAGAAAATAGCACAAAAACTAAAGAAAATTGTGTCAGTCAAAATATATCAATAGATTAATTGATTTTTTTGCATTTAATTAGTATATAGGTGTTGCATTTGTGTACCATTTCAAATTATGTTCTTGACAAATGTTTACTTAACTAAGGTCACTGTACCTACCTGTAAGGAACAGCACTCACTTATTTTTCAATAAATAAGAAATCTGACTGGCAATTGCCATCAATCGAGTTTCAATGAAGTCGTATTTGTTGACTCACCCATATTATACGTATTATATTTTAAGATCGGGGAAATATTTATTTTTAGCAATAAAATCTTGGATGTGATCGTGTAAAACATTGAAGTTATAATACAATACGACCCTTCTAATTTAGGAAATTATGTATTTTACACGCAATAAATATATTAATAGCCTATAAGGTTACACCATGAAGATTTCTACGAGAGCAAATCTCGACGTGAAAGCATGAGTGGTGTAACCGTATAAGCTATAACTGCAGTTTGAAGTGAACATATTTTGAAAGTGTTGGTGTATGAGATTATACCCACAGTTTTTGCTTGACGAATAAAAGTAATTTATTGCCGCAAGAAAACTTCAGATTAAAACTGGCTGATATAGCACAGCGTTACTGTGACCAGATATAGGTGACGTAATATATCTTCCACACAACAATGGACGGGTTTGTAAAGCTTGGTGAAATATACCCGCACATAAATTAGAATTCACACAGCTATTCACCAATTTCATAATAACATTAATAACTGCGCACATAGTGTGGCACGTATCTTTAATAATTTACATTTGTCGAAATAGTTTGGGAAGATACAAGAGACAATCGAATTGTATTCTAACGCGATTGATAGTGAATAAGCCTGTGGGTGTATGAGTTTTATTCAATAGTTTTATCAACCTTTAACCAGCTAAGTGTTGTTGGACGATATTCAGGTATGCTGCATTGTGAATACAACTTGAATAGAGTATTTGGTGCATGACACACGCTCAAAAAATGTACCACTATTATTATAACTGTGGGATATATTAAATAGTATCCGAGAAAATAGTGTTATTTAGATATTCAAAAATACGCAAGCATAGATAACCTTATAAGAGACAGATTATACCAACTTCAAATAATTTGTGTTTACTTCAATGACTTGTAGAGTATAAACCGTTTTTGTTGAGCTAGTAAACTTTGTGAACAAAGAAGTTGACGCGAAATTGTAGTATATTTTAATGCCATCGAAAGTAACATTGGTTTGGAATTACTTCTCCAATTTTTATTGATATATTGTCATGTTCAGTTTTCTTGAAATCGATATACAAGAATGACAAGGTCAACCGTATTGGACCGAATTTCAGAAAGGTGAACACAGCGATTAACTAAATAAGTTAGAAATAACAGAGACACCTTTGAAGGGAACTATGAGGGATCTGAAAAGTGTCCAACAATGAAAACTGAGGCCATTGAAGACGATACTGGAGGAAGGATGATTGAGTCAACTGCGCAGATCCGTTGAGATTCTGATAGTGTTTCCCAACTCGAGATTATCACCATGGAGACTCAATAACAATGCATGAAGCCTTGATTAAGACAGGTACGTAGGAGCAGGAGCCACCTTACTTTCACAACTTGAACATGGCTCGAAAATAACCAAGTAGATGTTACTTTTTATAACATTAAAGATTATATTGCACAAACGTCATCTTTAAGCCAAGGAAAGTTATATGGTGCAACTACATGCAATGTATAAACAATGGTGCAACTACATGCAATGTATAAACAATGGTGCAACTACATGCAATGTATAAACAATGGTGTAACTACATGCATTGTATAAGCAATATTCGTCCACCATCGCATACATTTCATGTGCATATTCTAGTTTCAATAAACAATTAAATTTATGGCTACAAAGTATTTCTAGTTATTTGTTATATTATTTTCCATTAATTTCAATTCTATGTTCATGAAAAACAATAGAACATAGAAAATAACTAAAGGGAAATAGCCGGCAATGCTGTTGTAAATATTAAAAAATTACGAAAAAATATATTTAATTATAACAATAACTTAATCTTTCAATCTTATCAAAGTTAAGATTGTAAAATGAAACCGAAATATTATGAGTTAAACGAGAGATGTTAAGGCTAGATTACAGATCACAGATTGAGCTTACGTAGTACATGTATATAAGCAAATCAATTTATAAAACTGAGTCACTAGAAGGTGCGTAATATTAAGTTAAAGAACATAGCAAAATATCGGTAATAAAATCGCTTAAACTCAATCTAATTGGTTTCTTATTTCAACCTTTAAACTTAAAACAAGTTCTGACATTTCTGAAAGGTCAAATAATAAAATGTAAGTAATTACAATAATTACTTAACATTATCTAAAAAGATACATGTAATATGATTTAGGTAGGTATATGGATTTTGATAAAGTGATACAAACTATTGATTTTATACGAAGTTTAAACATGACATCTTCAGAGCACAGAAGTGTAAATGAAAACATAACAGTGTCGAGGACAGGTATTAGACAAACCCATTAACTACTGTTCAGATTAATTACCAATACAACTTACAATGACGCGCTTATGTTACAAAGCGAGAGATAATTCAATACAGTAATGTTTCCATTACTTTTCTCTATGCTACCTTAAATTGTATATATATATATTGCGATATTCAAAACTTGTAGGTATAAGTTCTTAATGCCATAGTTATAATAAAACTCCTTTATTGAGAGGTGAACTTTATTACGGCTCACAGATTAACAAAAGTATAACAAAGTGCCACTCTAAAAATAATTAAACATTGGTAGAAGCAATATACTCCTCTTAATTAAGATTTGAGGCATACATTTCCAAAAGTTAAACGTGTTTAATGATGCGTTAAAGTTGATAATGTTAACAAAAAAATCCATCAAATATTCTATCAATAAAGTTTGTAAATCAATGAGATAAACACAACCTATTTCTGTATTATGCTCTTGTATCAATTAGAGATTAGCTTTATTTTGTTTAATATATTTTGTACTTTGTAGACGAATTACTAATTTCAAAGACACTAATAATTTATGCTTTGGTCACTGTTCTCTATAAGGAAACCCAGCTCACCTTCTTGACAGACAATATCACCCTTGTCAGAGCAAGTATAGTGCCCATGGGGTCCGTTTTTCGGCTCACAAAAACGCTGACAGTTGGTACCGAACAAGTTCTTATCACACCAGGATCCAATACCAAGTTTTATGCTGAATGGAAAGTTGTAAGAGTGAGAAACGGGGTGGGACATAAATCAGTAAGAGATACAAGATCCTAAAGTACAATGATAATGGATAACAAATATTAAAACTAAAACGAGAAGAAGGCAGAACAAGGTATATTGGCTGAACAATAGAAGAAACCCGAGAGAATAGAAAAGAGAGAAGAGAGAAGAGGGAAGAGAAGAGAGAAGAGAGAAGAGGGAAGAGAGAAGAGAGAAGAGGGAACAGAAGAGAGAAGAGAGAAGAGGGAAGAGGGAAGAGAAGAGAGACGAGAGAAGAGAAAAGAGAGAAAAGAGAGGGAAAAGGAAAGAGAGAAGAGAGAAAAGAGAATAGAGAAAAGAGAAAAGAGGGAAAAGGAAAAAGGGAGAAGAGAGTAATGGAAAGAGAGAAGAGAATAAGAACACAAATGAAGGAAGTGAATATATAAAGAAGTATGTAGTTTAAAAGCAAAATAGTGTCTCACATTAATAGAAGAAAAAATGATGCAACATAATATTGAAAAATAATCAAAATCAATCTAGATATTAAAAATTACAAACATCAAACAGAATTAAATAAAACTTATGTAAGCTATGCAATATAAATAGACGTACATTCTTTCTTCACATGCAACATGATATAATATTAGTTAACACAGTTTACGTTAATCACATATTATATAGTCTTAGAAATTGACATAATGAAATTAGGGTTCTAAACTTGAATAATATGCACAAACGCACTTATTATCTATAATATGTTACGGTTTCCCTATTTATGCGTAGGTAAACGTAAAGCATTTATTTTGTGTCACTTTATGAAAGCCTTTTAATTAAAACACCATTTAAGAGTTAATATTTACTACCAGTAATTCATAATGATTACATGTAGAAATTAGATAACAATGTCAACAGTGGATATTTATTGGCCTACGACCTTTTTATCAAGTGACAGATTACAACATATTACACGACACTGCCTGAGAGATTCCAACAAAATATCAATCATTTTTATGTAGGTGCACACAGTGACATGATTATCAACTAAATCAGACTGCCATTGTAAATCAATACAAAAGCCAATTCATTAAACCAGAATAATCCATATGGACATAACATAGACACTATTTTGAGTAGCAGATATAGAGTACCTACTTCGTAGAGTTTTATAATTAAATCGAAGAGAAGAAGAGTAAATTAATATTTGAAAAGAACTACTCAGGAATTTGAATGAGAACAAATAGCTGATTACGCATATAATTTGAATAAATGGCAAGTTTTATTCTATCATTCAGAGTGCATTTTATTTTATGTTCTGTTCTATAATGTTACAGAACTAAAAAAACACCAAAGGACCAACAAATCTTACAAGAAGATCTACTGCACCTGGTAAAATGGAACGACAAATGGATAACGAATTGTATCCCCGATAAATGCAAAGTTTTACAAGTCATCAAACAAGAGCAGCTTTACAAAATCAATACTCAATGAAAGGTGAACACTCACGAGGGTGAAATATGCTAAATACTTGGGAGTCGCAATTAGTCACAATCTAAACTGGAACGACCATATCAATACTGTCACAAGAAAGCTAATATAACTTGTGCGTATTTCAAAAGTAACATGAATCTCTTCGAAACAAGCGTAAAATTGACTTGTTACAAAACACTAGATAGTCCGACCAACCATCGAGCATGCAAACACTGCTTGGAGTCCTTCCAAAACAAAACTCAGGAAACAGCTAGAAGCTGTCCAACGCAGGGCCGCTCGGTTTGTCACTGGAGATCACCAGAGACGAAGCTGCGTTACAGAAATGTTAAAGAGCCTCAAATGGGAGGTCCTTGGACAGCCTGTGGAATCAGTTACCAGAGAACACCATACAAACAAGCGCTATTGACAGTTTCTGATAAGTCTTATGTCTACAGGAATATAATCGAATATATTATTTATATATATCATACAATATTGATGGTGAATGCACGACAATGCCAGAACTGGCCCTGTGTAAAATTTGGTAAATAAATAAATAAATGTATATACACAGAAACGATATAGCATGCTAGAGGTAAAGTCATTTTGAATCAGGGCATTAGCAACTAGTATTTACACAGAGAATCAAGGGATTAATAAAAAAAATAATAGCAAAGTATCTATTTTACTTTAAATACATTTGAAATGTTATAAATGTATTAGCCTTCAAATGATCCTGTAAAATTGAACTAAGTAAGTTTATTATGATCTAATTCAAGAAATTATGTAAAAGATATGATTTTTTTCTTCCTAATTTTGTAATCAATTCATATGATATATAAACCGAATATATTCTACTTATAGCTTTATGGTGTCACATCTATTTTACTTATAGCTCTGTAGTTTCTCTCCCATTCTACTTCCATCCCTGGGGTGTCGCATCTATTCTACTTATAGCTCTGTGATATCGTATATACTATAATGTCCGTTCTATACCCCTTTTAGCCTTTTGGAATTACAATTAAGATACTTACGTGATGGCGGCATTGTCGCAAGTTAGCGTCAAATTTTTGAATTGAGTAGTCTGTTTAACAGAAACACGTGGCACTATTTCTTGACCTTGGCCTACATTACTGGTAGTTTGATCCTGATTGGTTGAGCACGAGGCGATCAGGTATTTGTCCGACTGAGACAAATCGGGCTCAGCCATCGGGTCATTGTGATAGATTTGAAGAGTCACTCCTCCACGGAAGGTCTGCATTCATTGGAAATGTATTACAAAGACATTTCGAGCAGTGAGAATATACAAAAAACGTATTTCTTCTAGTTTTATGCACAGGAGACTTATATGGATTATAAATTTTCTAACTGTTACATTTATTTGAAAAGCTAAACATAAAAAATACACGATGGCACTTTTTACAGATAATGTGCCATTTATGAACATAGCACAAGGTGAAACTGTATATTATGTTAAACACTAAATAATAGTAAGTTAATGGGAATTAATAACATTAAAGATTGGATAAATATGTTAAAGAATATTTCGATTAAATCACAATATTAATAGATATAAATAAGAATTACATGATATAAGTTATAACTAGGTACATTACATTAGTTCATATCAATGGAAAAATACATTGATATTCTATTTAATAAATAATTGCAGTAATCATTTCAAAAATATTTGCGGCTTAATAAAAAAAATAAAATGGTTTTTAAAAATGTAATTAGCATTTTTAGTAAACAATTTTAGTTTTTTCTTTCATATATATAGTAGAAGAGAGGACAAATTTATATTACTCAATTTACAAAAAATAAGCCTTCAAATTCTACATTTATTACATTTTAACCATCCATAAACACATCGTATCAGTCCATTTGAAAATATTAAGACTGACTCTTGATAGCTCATCTCTTACCATAATATTAGCGAATTGGAAGGCAATCGGATTGCTTTGAACGTCATCATTGGCCGTTACCAGTGAAGGTTTGGTAGTGAAATCAATACGTTTTCGTTCATCGTAGGGTCCAAAGGAAATTCTTGTCGATTGGCAAGATGGAGGTGATGATGCCCTTTAAGGAAGGTTTCGAGAGAATATTGCAGAAATATATGTTTTGAGCACTTATGTCAGTATAAATTTTAGGAATAAAAGTTCATATTTTTATAATAGAAATCTTATTTTTAACAATAAATCAGTTGTTGCATATTACTTGTACAGATTTAGGTCTCAATAGTATGAATTGATTAGTTAGAATTTTGTGATTCAATCGCTTATTAATCTCACAATGTATTGTCCACAAATGAAAGACATTCACATAGCTATAAAAAAGTTATATCATCTTTTGAAATATTACGTTTTATACTTCTACCCAGTTTGATCAGTGAATATGCTCATTTCAGGAAGATGGATAATATCCCTGCAAAATTATAGGAATATGTATAAAAACTTTAAAATCGATAAAAGATTACGTAATCAAAACTACTGAGCTATAGGTACTTACACAACAAATAGACGCAAGTAGCCAACAGATAAAATACAATAAACTAACAGCAATGGTGGATAAAAAGCATACCAGCATTACAGGACAATATAGTAAAATGAAAAATCACTATCGTTTCCGGAGGTGTTACATTTTATGATGATTAAATGGCCACATTATAGACAGAACCTTTTGGAACTAATGTTGTTTAGATAAAGTACCTATATGCCTGAATCATCGAATTAAAACAAGAAGACAACTTTGCATGTACGATTATGCACGAACGTATACATTTTGAATACGTACTCAGAACCGGAAGTGGATGAGGAAGGTTTGCTAAGGCACAAAGTGAAGCGAGGACTGCACTGTACTGTTGGCCAGAAATCGGCCTCACAATTCTCGCCATTCGCTTTCTTAGTTGAGGAATGACTGTAACTGCGGAGATAAAGGCCAACGGAGCCGGAGGCATTAACCAGTAGCGTTGTTTGAGGTGCGAGACCAATTGCTAGCAACTTCAAGTTGGGAGAGGTGGAAGGGTAGGAAGAGAAACGTGAAAAGTCAGAAATAAGTCGGTCGGTATTAAGAAAAGTACAGAGAGGAAGTGGTAGAAGAAAGTAAAGAAGATCACAGGAGAAAATATGTGGTTGAAAGATTAGATAAGGGGAAGGAAGAGTTTAGAAGAGAAAAATAGCAATAATAGCGAGTGAAAATAGAGAAAAATAAAGAAAATAGAAAGGAGAATTCTAACGTTTTTTTGTGAAGAATACTTTTTGAAAAAGAAAATATGAGGTGCACAGGAAAGACGAAGAATATGATAGCGTTGGAGGAAAGCGTATAAGGGTATCAATAGAGAAAAAGTGTAGAAGGGAATAAAGAGGCTATAAGTTATAAAAAGGAGGGAGGAGAACAGAAAAGAGAAAAACATCTTCATAAATAGAAAGAGAATAAAGGAGATTAAGTGTACAAAATAGAAAATAAATGAGGGGAGAGTGGGTAAGAAATGAGAACAGGAGGAAAGGAATGTTGAAAGCATTTATTATATCTAAAGAAAAACATAAGTAGTAAATGAAAGGGGAAAGAAATAGGAAACTTTATAATATTCGTTTATTGCCTTCTATTTTATTTTAAAGTTATGCAATAATTCTTGTATATAGGCAAACAAGAATGGCATGTTGTAAACATTTGTAAGTTGAGTTAATCAATACTCCTCATCAAAGATATACTATGTATGTAGTATAAAAATGATGAAATATTGATTATGCAAAATATTTAAACTAATCAATGTATTTTATTACTCATATATATCAATTATAATGTCTCTAAATTAACTGTTTGAATATTGTATAAAATTAATTACGATTATTTAAAAAATAATTTTTAATATTAATATTAAATACGCATGATAATAAAGCAACAATAAAGAATAAGCATTATCTAAACTATTGATATGTGCAAGTAAAGTACACTGATTTACTTGATCATTAATCTAAAGAATTTAAAGAATCTAAATATGTTTTATTTTGATAACAAATATTTTTCCCAGTGTTAGTTGAAAAACATCAAAATTAGCAGCTGGCAGATTACTGCATCAAAAAATTTTTTTAAATAGCACAAAATATGAAAGACTAGCACAACAAGAAAGGTTATATAAAATATGGAGTCCAAAGACATTGTTCATATTCTGCCAAATGCACAATATCTTATCTTTGTATCACAATTAAAGTACTTTACAGAACTTTTGGTCATCAGGGTAGTGCAAATGGAGAGGGAGGGGCGGTAGACTTTGATAATTTGGAGGAAAACACAACATTTGTAATTTATTCACAAATAATGTCTAATGACTTTATATATAACCTATACATTAAATACAAAATTATATATATATATAATCTGTCATATTAAAATCAAATTTTTCTATGCTACATTATATAGAAAATGTTGACAAAATTTAGACAAAACCTTTACAAACACTACTTTTATGTAAAAATGTATTCCCATTCAATCTTAAAATATTAAAAATATTAATATAGATAATCAAAAAGTAAAATTAATTATTTATAAAAAATAAACATAAAATGTAATTTGTGCAAAACTTATAATTGAACAAGTGTTAAAATTTGGTATATTAGTAGACCAACATGTTCTACAGATGATTTCATTTTTAATATAAAAAATGAAATACTTTGAAAATGAATTTGAAAATACTCTGAAAAAATGAAAATCTTGAATTATCTTAACAAATTGAAAAATAAAATAAGAAATGAAAATTCGTTTCTGTGTTGTTTTAAAGATTTTTCAAATTAATTAAAACATTATGCAGTTCTAATACTAAGTAGTGCTATTAACTGGCTAAACATGTTATTGCATATTATTATTCATTGTCATGTATATTATATGTAGATATTACTCATTAATGTGCAACAATATAATCAGGTACACACATAACAGTTATGTTTTTTAAACTATGTTTTATGTATTGAAAATTACACTAAAATAAGAATTGGGGATGCAATCTGGAGGATTCTAACTTGCCCTTGGGAGTAAAAATTTAATTAAAGAGTTATTAAATGTTGCTAAACAGATAGTTAGGAAATGCTCTCACATTTTTGACAGCAAAAATAAAAAAGGGGACAGGGGTGCAATTTGCACAAGTTTTTGTTAATTATATTTATATTATATGAAAATTCATTTAAATATAATCAATAAACTATGACAAATATTTCAGTTAAATGTATGTATTTATGTTAATTTAGAATGTTATGTATACATAAATAAATATCTTATTATATACAATATGGTACTATAATTAATTTATAGGATTTTAAAATAAAAATATTTAACTATATTTTAGTTTGAAACAGAATAATAATAATATACCAATATATATATGATATTTTAAAATACTTATCAAAATTGTGATTGAATTAAATAATATGTCCTTTATGTGAAATTATTGTATATTTATAATTATGACTATATTATGTATCTAATTAATCAACCAATCAAATTATATAAAAATAACAATTATATTAAAATTAATAAATTTTATTTTTAAATAATAAAACTATTTGTGTAAATATATTTACAGTATATGATTTTAATAATGTATAATAAAAATAAAAGTGTGACTTATAAATAAACAAAAAATGAAATAATAAACTATATAGATGGGCATATTTTAAAATATTTATTTGTCAAACAATTGGCTGATATCAGTTTATAGGAGAGAAATTGAATAATTATTTAATAAATATAAAACCAAAATACATTCAATATTTTCACAAAAAAATGGATTACTTTTAATTATATTTTATAATTGATTAAAAATGAATATCATTGAAATTGGTAGAAAGAGAATTGTATAGGGAATTAGTTATATATATTCACTTTTATGTATCTTTTAAAATTTTGAGATTTTAAGATTTTACAAAAAAAATTATTGGTTAAAACCTTTTCTTCTGAGAAAGTATTTTTTAAATGGTTAAAGAAAATGTGTACATAGAATGAGAAGTGATAAATATCTTAGTTCTTAATTTTCATCTATTTATATGTATTACTCTGTGTTACTATTATTTGAATATCTATTACAAATATTTTGTAATAATATATTTTTTTATAATTGTTTTATAACTGAAATAACAACACTTATTAATATATTTATTATATTCATTAGAATAATAAAACAAACTTTGATATTTCTATAAAATATTGTCACTATTAGTAAGTTATTATTATAAAAAATATTAAATCTCAGGAATATAATACATCTTTAGATAATAGTCAAGTATCATTATAATATACTACATTATATTGATATTCTCTGCAAAAAATACTAATTATTTATTTTTTACATAGCCAAAATTATTAAACAATTTTAGAATATTTCCTGCAGGTTTTAAAATTTAAGAACAAAGAATAATTAAAATATCAAAGCATATTAGTTTTATAGTTAATGAATAAATTTAGGAGAGGATTTTATATATAAATAAATAAAGAGCCTAAAAGTAAAAATAAATAAATAAAAAGTGATTATTTGTCTATTAATATGAAGAACAGTATAAATAATTTATTAGACTAATTTAATAATTGAAATGTTAAACATTGCAATTAAAATTAATATTTATTTTTTATTTTATCTCATTTCATAATTAAAATGGGATTGTAGGGAAGTTAGTTAGAAACTGAAACTCTAAAGTATTTATATTATCATACTATGATATGCCAAATCATTTATTTTAGAGAAATTTAAAGAAATGGCATGAGGCAGCCTCAAGTTACATATATTATAAAATCAGCCATTTCCAAAAAAGATTTAAAAAGAGAAGTATTTTAATAATTGTTAATAATATAATATATTTAATTATTCAAATTATTGGATAGGTCAATAATATTTTAATCATTTTTTTGGCAGAAGAGATGTCAATAAATAGTTTATCTTTTAAAACTTTTAAGGCTATAACATCAATATGAATAAAACTAACAGTATTACTACTAGTAGCAGTAAAATTTACAGTCAATGTCAAGGCACTGATTTTGAATACACTAATACAACAATTTAATAGTCTATTAGTACTATAACTATACTTACAATATACTGATACTAGGTCTGAATCCAGAAAATTTACTTAGGGGTAACCAAAGTCTCAGAAAGGGCACAATATTAAGATTACAAAAATCGTTATTGTTATGTAGAATTATAGCCATATTTAGTTTTGAATAGATTAATTATTGAACAAATAATATTTACAAGTATATAGGATGTACACATCTTTGGAGGCATTACAATTTATAGTATGAATAAAATAATAATAAATTCTAATAATAGAGTCTAATAAAACACAACAATACTCAATAATATGATTGAATTATACATCTTTAAACTCTATAGATTGAA
>JAYRBW010138245.1:0-37500 GCA_036023295.1 Invenusta paracnida
GGAAGTAGCTGGAGTGTCTTTCATTTTACTGATAAATTCCAGAGAATTATCTATACTCCAATAGTGACTTATACCACGTCTGGAAGAAATAGCATTACAATATTTTTTAAAATATTTTTTTATGCATTTAAGAGTAAGACAAACATTATAGGCTAATTGAGTAGTGGTAGAGTTTGAAGCACAACAAATAAATCTGGATTTAAAAGGGTTTTTGTGAAGTTTGCAGTCCAGTAAAGATTGGGTATATTAGTATCATTTTTAGGAATAATATTAAAAGTATCTAGTGATAGTTAATAATGTCGGCTGCAGGAAGGTTACAAAGCTGGTAAACATTATTACCTTTTGCTTCATTATTGGAACAGCCTAGTTCTTTTTTTAAAGTATAAATATAGAAATTTTTAAAAATGAAAGCAAAGTTATTAGATGCTTTATCAACTGGCACAATGACAAAGATTAAAATGGAGATATTTAAAATATTTTTTAACAGTGGGGTTATTAAGAATAGGTTTATTATTAAAAATATCTTTATTGATGTTTCTATGTAAACTAATGTTGTTATTAATGTGAGATTTAATAGAATTTATCAAAAGGTTCAATATTAATATTTTCCTTTTTAGCCCATTTTTTAATACCATCATGGATATCTTCAAGAAAGTTATTTTTTGTTTCAAACCAATTAATGTTGGGACATTCTCTAAAATTGGCTCCTTTTTAAGAAGAAATTGAAGATTAGGGTGTTCAGTGATATCAGTGTTACCTGTGATAACATGACCATGATGTCTATACACAAATGGTTTCAATTTATAATTAGAATTGCCGATGTAAGAATTATTTTTAAGATCAGAAGCAGAGATTTTTTAGTACATAATTATAATTAAAAATAGAAGTGTCTATGGGCTTGGAATAGACATAAAAAGGTTAGGAGCTTCATTGAATAGTAAGAGAGAATGTATTGAATTTTTGTGAAAATGGCAGGGAGATTAATTAAGTCAATAAGTTTGTTACCTAGTGAAGTTAATTTTCATGAAAATAGATTTTTTAATATGGTGCTTTTATTAGATATAATAAATTTTGCAGAATATGCTAAAATAATAGAGAAAAAAAACAATAGAATAAAATAAGAAATAATAGATAAAAATAATTATTACTATACTTGTATTAGTCCTAATAATATTAATGTAGGATTCTATATACATAGTATATAATATTATGGCCATGGGGAATTCTTATGTAATTTTGTCACACTAAGTTACTAACCAATGAAATCATTCTTAACATTGTGGAGGTGTGAACTTGTAAAGATGGTAACAAGAAAATATTTGCTAATATATTTATTACTATTAGGTATAGCATATTTAATTTTAGTCATAAATTCTAACTGGGTTAACATCAAAATAAAATGCATTCAAGCAGTGATGAGGAGAAAGTTAACAATCAGTTGTATAAAGATCTTGTTAATTTTGAGAATGGTAATTAATTTAAAGAAGGTTTCAATTACATATATAATTACATTTACAACTTATTATGACTTAATTATGTATTTGGAGGTACAATTAGAGGCTAGGCTAGTACTAGGTAATACAACATAACATAGCATGTCTCTAACCACATGACAGCAAATTTTGTTTTCTCTGTGATTTCTGGCAGACAATGGATTCCTTCACCTAACCACTGATGCTCACAGGGTCAGTAAGACAACTGTATCCTGTACAGTTAAGAAAGTTGTAATAGCATTAAATGACGAATGGTACAATGAAATATGTGAGATGGCCAGATAATAGAAATTAAGTGGCAGTTAATTTTTACAATATTGCACAAATGCCCTTTGTGTGTGCATGTGTTAGTTGATGGATCACACATTCAAATTATTCCACTGACAGAAAATGAATTTCAATTTGTTATTATATATATATAAATATATAATAATATTATTCATATATTATATGTATAAAAGGTATTTATTTAATTAACACAGTATAAAGATAATAGTTAGGTACTTTCACTTTTCTTATTTGCATCTTTTACATCGTCAAAACTACCAAAAATGATGACTTTCTTTGCTTTTAGTTCATTTTAAAATATCATTTTTTGGTTATATTATATAAGTATACAACATATAACAATTTTCACTAGGTATATGTTGATAATCATATATATTAATATATGTTTAAATATACACATATATATAGTATACTATACTATATTATATGTTATATTTATTATTTTAATAGAGTAATGTTTCTATATTGCCATCATGTATGAGTAATAAATATTAATCAAAAAGCAATGCACTTACTTTTTGTAAATAAATTGGAAATCTAACAAAATATAAGTTACATAAAATAAATATCTATTAAACGTGTGGTTATATTATTGTAAAAAATCAATAACCAAAATATATTTTATATTAAACAAATCAAAATTTGTTTTTAAAAATAACCACTTTATATGTATGTAATTGGCAACACAATAGTGTCAGTACATCATAAAATAGTCAATCCAATTGAGAATCTGTGAGCACACCTCCGAACATGAGGTCGACTCAATGCCTGTTCAAGGGCTCAATTTATAGCTTATGGGAAGCTGTTCAACAGGTTTGGCAGGACATCCCAGCCCCTTTGATAGCCAACCTGATCTCCTCAATGCCCAGGCGTGTCCAGATGGTCATCGATGCTCGTGGTGGTTCCATCAAGTACTAAGATTCACTTCCCCTACCCCACTATTATGACAACGCGATAACTGCCCTCTTCAGGGCAACCACTCATTGATTGATTAATTTTCTTTCCTTAACTCACTATTATGAGAACGCGATAGCTGCCCTCTTCAGGCAACCATCCATTGATTGATTGAATGAAATCTGAATATTCAGAATCAGCAGGCTTCCTCAAGGTCAGCTGGCTCCTATAAAAGCAATAACTACAACTGAGAAATCATTCTGGGTCAGATAGTGACCAAAACATGTTGAATTTTAATAAATAAGTATGTGGGACGTTTCTTTCCGGTGGGGCTGTATAATGACCAATTTAAATAATTTAATTTTTTCAATTATAATTGTATATAAATAATCATCATAAACTTATATATTATTACTTATAAAATAGATAAATACTTAAGCAATATACTCATAGCAGTATAACAATAAACAACAAATTGTAACAAATAAGAATAGATTATTATTTATAACCATTTATAAAATTTATATTATAAAATCAATATTACAAAAAAAATTGATTTATACAATATATAAAATTAGTTATTACATTTTTATAATAAATTTTATATAATTAATAATATTAATAAAGTCATATAAAAACAGATATACAGTAAGTCTATGTGCCAAATAAAAAATACCTTGCTTCATAAATAACATCTGCTTGTTACTAATATTGCAACAGAATAAATAATACTTAACTTTAACTTGTTAAGTTTGATTTGATTATTACTCTTGTCTATATAAAAAATGTCTTTAATATAATATTAGCTTAATTAAACTTCTGCTACTGAAGCAGCTAGATCTCTTGCATGTAAATTATTGGAAAATAAGGCATGAAACTTAATTAGTACTTTTTAAGATAAGTTTGTTATTTTATTATAATATTAAAAATTTGTAATACTGTATTTAAGAATCTGGTATTTTATTTTTATGCCAACTTGTCTATGATCTATTATTATATAATATGTTTTTTTTATTAAATAAGATATTAGGAGCTGAATAAGAATTTAAAAAATATTTTATTTTGTAGAATATTTTTATTCCTAAAAAACAAGTTATATATGTACAACAAGACAGATGAATACTTTAAATTGCTATTTAAGAAAAAATTTCCTACTGTGAATAAATATAATATTTTAATAACCAAAAAGGTGGCTTTCAGATAATACCATTATATCAATGTTGATGTAGAATATCTAGAATTATAATAACAATGTCTATATATTCTAATTTTGGAACAGTTGACTGGTGAATTAAATGAGCAGTTTATCTTATTAGAATATTACTTTCTGTTACAAAAATTACTACTAATATAACTTAATTTCATTAATATTAATAGATGTTTATGAACTACTTATAAAAGTTTTAACTTTATTATATAACAAGATCATGCTCTCTAAGAATCAAAGTTGAAATGGTGATAATATAAATGGCCATTAAGTTAAAAAATTCCCCATCAGTTAAATGAAGTTCTCAATGTCTTTAATAATTATTTTATTTAGTATTATCCTCATTTCTAATAGTATTGCTATATCTGTATTTAGCCTTAGACCATAAGTATAACTGCCAATACTAATAGATCATTCTGATGGAGTATAATGTATTATCTTTAAAAGTCAGGTATAAAAAATAGTTCTTAATAATTGTTAAATATTTTAATTTAAAAATAATGTGTTACATATAATATATATTACATGTATATTTATAATATTTAGGCATTAGGATTATTATTTTATTTTTGTCTTACTTCTTAGTCTTAGTCTTAGATTAGACTGCATATATAGTTTAAGACTGAACTTAAAGTCTAGTCTTACTCTTAGACTAGACTTAGAGTTAGTTAGATATAATTTAAATTAAAACAATTATAATCCTATAACTTAAGACTCAATTAACTAGTCTTAATTATAGTAAGTTATGTATAAATTAATATTTATTAATGATATAATAAATATATTATAATTAATATTTATAATTATACCTTGCCTTACATTATAATTATAAATAATGTATATTGTATATATTATATAATGATATATAATAATTTATAATAATTTATAAGTTAGTATAATATATATAATTATACTTGTTTGACAAATTTATTTGTTTAGTTAATGTGTATCGTTGTAATATGGCCTACAACTTATAGTCATAAGTTATACTTATGTTATAACAAATATTTCTACAAACATATTTCAGAAAAATATAGATTCATTATGTCATGATTCATTCCATCCTTGTACTACTAGAATTCATTTTTAGAGATTATAATTGCAAGAATAAACGTATACAAGTAAGAAGTCTGTACACAATTTTGAACAAATACTCTTAGTGATTAAGTATACTTAATTTACTTTTAGAAAATAATTTGCGCTATTTACATTGACAACCGCTGGTGACAGAAAAGTTGTTATTATTAATTAAAACAATAACTATTTATTTAAAGAATTTGAGTGTTTTATGTTGATACACATTGGCATATTTTGTTCACTCTAAAGTTAAGTCAAAAATAGATTAAACAAAATTTTTATTTAATGCATCGCAAGCGATAAAATATTAAAATTAACGAATATTGACACATGTATATCTTTAAGGATGCAGTTTTTAATGGATAATTTTTGTATATATTCTTACACAAAGCGTATATCTATAAATACATCTAAATCATATTCATTGATTCATAATCAGACCTGTCTAACCAATGCTAATGCATAAAAACTAAAATGCCTAAGTGCTGCATTCTTCCCCATATGTATTAATGTTTTTTGTAACGAATAAAATATACGGAATGAAATTATATTTCAGAAAAAATACACGGTAATTATATTGTGGTTTGTCAAGATTGGAATTTAATATAAACCATACCAACTTAATCCTGAAACTTAGGGAATCTTTTGTTATAAGCTCATTCTAAATTTGTTTAGTTTGTCTAAACTAATTGTTTAGTTAAGTAGTAACTTTTATCGCCAACAGATGTGTGCATATAGTGCAAGGATAGATTTACTATAATATGTAACTACGAATTTGTACAATGCATGTACACATAATTTTTTATTACAAGTAGGATTTATCTACGTATTATTATTTTTTTATAAAACTATAAACGTTTATTGTCATAGAAATTACAGCCATACTTAGGTACAGCTGCAAATATTAATATTTGTTAATTCATTATTTAGATATTACTTTGTGTAGTTTAAAAAGAACATTTAATATTTATATCCCTCCATACAAATTTATGCAGACATTTTCACTAAAGAACACACATATTATTTACTATTCTTAGGTATATACCATATCACATGGAAATTCTAACTTTATAAACTGAAAGTAAAATTATATAATACATAATTTGAAGACGTCCTATAATTCACTAAAAATAAGTAAAACAAAGTAGAATCAAAATAATATACTTTATTAATTGAGAAGTGGTAAAAATAGTGACTAACGTTCAATAAATCCTAAATAATTACAAAAGTAGAGTAGGTACATGCAGAAACAAGCAGTCAAAGCAGTATATTACAATAGAAAATCACTTTACAAAGAAACTAAAAATATAGAATATATTTTTTGACTGTGGAAGAATATATATTTACAGTGTGAAAGAGCAATTATACAAATAAGTTGTTTCGTAAGTACCATTTATTCTCTACAATAAACCCTAAAATGCTTGTTAATTATACAACTTATTATAAAAATATAACTCATACTTACATTGTAATTTATAAGAATGGAATATAGTGTTTACAAAGATAATTTAAATAGTAAGTGAACAAGGGCCGAATCTTTAGATGAATTTAATTTCTCCCCTGTTATGTGAACAATTTGTAACAACGTGTACATAGGAGACACAAATACAGTATCTTGACAAGTTAAGTTTAACTGAAATATATTATCAATTATGATAACACCGAAATATATCATCAATTATGATAACACAAACGTTCACATGGCAAGTTGCAATCTCAATCATAAAAAAACAAAAATGAAAAATAAAAGTTAAAAATCAATTTTTTGGTTTTGTGTCTCAGATGCAATATCAGAATGAAGATTTAGAAATAATATGACTAGTACTACATATATATTAATAAAGAACTCCAGTGAGGAAGTTAAAAAGTAAATAATACATTTTCATGTTGTGATGTACTATACAAAAGATCCCTTATAAGTAATAATAGTGGCAGTCGAATAATAATAGCTTAAAAGGAAAGTTAGCATAAATATTAATATGTTCCAAAAACGTGTTTTGATCCAATATAATTAAACTCCACTATAAATAATATGCAATATATAGTAGTAACTCCGTCAAAATAGATTGTAACTATTAATGAGAAAGTTAGCTGACATAATATATAGAAGATAATTAACTAATTCACATTTTACAATGAGACTTTTTCAGCAAATACCGGTTTTAGATTCACAATCACGCATCATATCAAAATTGAGCCAAAATATCATGCCAAAACCACGGTTTTCATATAAAATTAAAAGCGATAAAAATAAAAGAAGACTACAAGACTAGAAGAAAAATCTATCAATAAAGCCTGTAAAGATACTAACCTATAAATCACCAACTGTCTGCTTTAATCATTAAATAATAAATCAATCGTCGTCGATGAAGAAATAACGAAGCATCGATTAATTTAAAGCCACTATTATGAGTCTTAGTACCAAGTGATCAAAAAGCTCTGTTGTTAAGGAAATTGCTAATGACAATCAGGAGACAACACTAACAGCGGCGCCGCACCCACTGCTACTTTGTTGGACCACACCACGAAGGTCTTCGGGCAGAGCCGACATGACTGTGTCTATTTGTTGACGGAGGCGAGCGGTCTGCTCCTTGGTCAATTGAATCTCTCGGTTCTTTCCCAGTTGCTGTATGGGGTGGAGAGAACAAGGGAAGATTATAGAATAAATATGGGAAATAGAGAAAAGTGAAAATTGTGTTAACTATTTTAAAAAGCGTATAAATTAGTGAACTAATTAGGTTAAAATCTAGTAAATTTACTGATTTAAACACGATCAACCTGAAATTATGACACATTTCTTAAATTATGCATTTAATTCAGCAAAAGCAGGCAAAGAGAAGCTAAACAGAGGAGCAATTTGACAGAAAAATAATAATTATGCAGGGAAACTACAACATTAATGATTAGCTATAAACGCACTTAACTCGAAATGAATTAACAAAAACTAACAATATTTTAATAAAGATTGTATATAGTGTAAGGTGGCATATTTAGGAAATACTACCTATTCTACAAAGGAAAATTATATTGCTACAAAATATACGCAAGATTTAAAATTAAATGCCAACCCAGCAATATGGGTCTAAATCAGGTCAAATTTAGTTCTAGATAAAGGACAGGAGGATATGTTTTAAACAACTGACGCAGTTTATATAATAAAGTCTAAACTTAAGTCAAATTTAAAAAATATAATTTTGACTGAAATTAAAATTATAGTATAATATAAAGTAGAATTTATACAAATATATTAAAACTAGATATCAAATTCACCAGAGTCAACATTATGGCCTTAATGAAGTATACTTAACCATATTAAATATAATGATACCTCAATAATATATCTAAAATTATGTCATTATCGATATCGGTAAAACTTAAATTGTGAAAATCTATAATATATTATTTTAGAAAAGTCAATTTAGGAAGTAATGTCAAGATAAATCATGGTCTTTATTATGACAGACTGTGGGCAATTATATTGCTTTAGGAACAATCAGCAGCTCCACTAAAAACACTATACACCCAATTATAGTGTGTCAACAAAGTTTAAACAAAAATATTTCAATAATGTGAAAATATTACGATAAAGGGATCAAGGAAACTTAAATCAACATTAAAATAAAACAAATAATAATACCAAAAGAAGATAAATAAAATTAATAATATAATTTTGTCTTAATTACTTTGTGTCTTTAGATAGCTCTTTATTATACGTTATTTTGATCAAATTTCAGCAATAGGCAAGTACTCACGAGCTTCCCATTAACGTGTATAATCATATCGACGAGCTCTACTTCCTGCTTGCCCGCCACCCAGGAGTCCAAGTCCGCGGCACAGAGGGACTCGACATGAAGTTGCTCCAACTTGAGGTTAATCTCCCACTGGCGGTGTGAAAGCCAGGCTGCGAAGTTGGCAGACGAGAAGAATTTTCTGCACACACGGAGAGAGCAAAGATAGAGAGAGAGAGAGAATGCAGCGTCAGATATAAGCACGGAGGACGGTCAGGAATACCGTCAAACAAGAATACAGCGTTATAGATATAAACATAATTTAAGCTTGAATGAGCTATATCATGCTAACGAAAGTTGAAAAATGTTATATAGTATTTATTAGATTATAGTTTAACAAATTTACATAAATCCAGAACGCCTTTAGGGAAAAATAATGATCGCAATTTTATTATTGCGTAAAATTAAAGCCAAATTAAGTTTCAATTAATTCTATATATTAAGTACTTAAAAACCGTTGCATAAATAGTGTTTGGTTAAAATAAATCACACACAGCACTGAAATTCAAAAACAATAAATTTGCAATATTTTGCAACTGACTTATTAATAAGTTGGTCAATTATCGAACTAATAAATTTGGCCGTAGATAAATTCAGAAGCTAGCAAATCTCAAGAATCCCAAGACCATCCTGATACAGACTCTCTCTTTCTTTCTCACTTATAGAGTCCGACCCAGTCGCCCTTGATCCCGCAAGTGAGTTGAGGTCCTGATGACTCGATTGACTTGAAGAAGTTCTCCATGTTAAACCGGCCCAGCGATGGCACACCCTGCAAAACGATTGATCAATCAATCGATTATATTATGTTAATGGTTTACAGTAGAAGAAATAACTAGAAAATGGTAAATAATCAATTCTGGTTAAATAGCAAAACATCGAAACATTTTTTAAACCAATCAACCAACAATATTTCAATAAAATAAACATTTCGACTCAATAATTAAAATAATAATTTTTAATGACAATTATGGTCAGATTTTCAGTTGACTTAAATTAAAAACCTTTCAAATATTAAAACGAGTAATGTAGTATTCAGTGGCTAAAATCACTATTTTGCACTTAATTTTTAAAAGTATTTATATGTGGAATATTGATCTTCATAACACTTTATATTAAAATGATAGTGGAGACGATTCTATAAAAACAGGAAATAGAAAATTGCATGCCTTGAATGGTGAAATATTCTTACGCAGGGGCATCAAACTAGCGATGTAGCTTTCCTGAAATTGTAAATACATTAATAGCGTAATTGAGTGTAAATAATATGTACACGAAACGTTATAATCAAGGTTTAGGACATACTGTAATCTTACCAGAGGGATCATGAAGCTCTGCGTCAGTTCCAGGCAGAATCGGCGGATCATCTGGGTTTGAATCTGTGCTGGACGACCCCCCTGACTTCCCTGCGGAAATACGATGGTATTGAGAACCACTTTAATCACAGGAGTTGCAACTTAGTCTATAACGTAAGTCTCAAGTTAGAGAACAATAATTGCCAATAAAAAGTTAAACTGAACACGTAAAATAGAGTATTAAAATCTGCACATATTTGATTTGTTTTTAAAATAAAAAATAAGAAAGTATATAAGACTACTTAAATTCAATATTTTCTATTTTTAAATTATATAAACATGAAGTGTAAATTTTGATCTATTATACTTAGTTTATTATAAACGCAGTTATTGTGAATTTAGGAAATTATAGTAAAGAGTTTAGTCGCAACAGAGATGGGAAAACATAATGGAACAAGTATAAGATTATGAAAATTAAATAGTACCAAATATCCAACGGTATGTTATAGCTATAGTCTGTTATATAAAATATATTTTGCTTTGAGTAAATTTGATTGTTAATTTTTATTTATTGGAACCTTTCATGCAACAGAAAGAATACAGAGAAATGTGTAGCATTAGGGAAATATATACATACTTTAAAACACTGTTTTCACTTGGGTATCAATAATATTCAGTCTTGCAACCATAATATAGTGGTAAATATGATAGTATATAATTTAACATGTCCAAAGTGCGAATTATAGTCATGCATGGTAGAAAGCTGTTTGTGTAGTCTGTAGAGATATAACAACAGAAGATGTAATATAACTGTTGAAAGTAAATAAATACAAAGTGTTTATTGTTTATAACATAAATGTTCATGAACGTAAACAATATTCACAATCTATCTAAATGCATGTTGTGTGTTAAATAGTAAACTATAAATTATTAAACTGAAGACAAAAGCATAAGTAATGCCTCTATAAGTGTTAACAAAACTTAAAATATTGGCAAGATATATTTATGAACTGTAAAACCATTACAAAACCATGATTTTGTAAACTATGAAACCATTAAGTACAAGTTAACAATATATTGGGCTTCACTTGGCAGCATTGGATAAAATAAAATAGTAAACAGCGCTTGCTGCGGTAAAATAATCTATTGCAATATTTCAGCGTGTAGTCCATTGCATACGTCGAAATATTAATATAAGTTATTTTACCACAGCAAGCGCTTTCTACCTTCTTATTTTATTTCATTTGTACGAGGATAAAATATTCCAGAAAATAACAGAGCATATTTATTATTTCAGTTTCTGCTAAAACAACAAAATATAAATTATATTTTTTGATAATTTTACTAAGTATACACAAAATGATCTATGTAACAATTTAATATACACAATTAAAATAAATGGATACGAGACTGACCCACATATAAGTATATTAATCATGTACTGAATGAAGCATGCAAATATGGAAATGATTAAAAATATGTATTTGTCACTATTTTACTATGATTATGTTATTATAATGTAATAAACATTATAGAAACAGTAATGTATGACGTTCTTTATATTATTTCCTAACAGTTTATAGAATTTCCGAGGTTTTGTCGTCATACTATGTATCACTCATATTATATACATAAATAAATATTGGCAAATACATTTATCCATGTGCTTACAAATTTATAAAAACAAATAATAATGTCGATACAACCAATTTTAAAATTCATACATATAACAATTGGCATACATTTTACTCATACATAAACCTAACTGATGTAACCAAAGACATTAGAACAACTATATGCTGCACATTAGCAAAACGTGTAATCGCACTATAACTATCATCCAATCAGAATGAAGTAAGACTGTCCAATGCAATATTAGAAGGCAGTGAAATTTCCAAATGAAAAAAATTCTACTTATAACTATGGCAAAAGTTGCAAATTAACTTCCTTAGTTAAAAAACTAAAATTATATATACATAGTATCTCTATATATAGTTACATATTTCTAGTATTTTTAGAAAGACAATAAAACTATATTTTTTTACTGAAACAAGATCTTAAGCAGATTTACATGAAAAGTCAATTCTTCTGAAGCTTTTGTTTCCCAAAACCAAAATTATATTGTTTTTTCTTGTTGGCGTAGTTAAATTCTGAGTTAAATTTCTGAATTTTTTTAAATTGGCACAACTTATGATACATTCCAAACTGCATGTCAAACTGAAGTTATACAAAAACAAAAAGTGAAATAAAACATATCTTAGTGTAACAAGAAAGAAGTGTGAATAGTTTACATTTTATGAGCTTGGGAACAACTAAACAAAAAAAGCAACAATAACAGTTCGTATAATAAAGCTAAGACTTCAATAAGTAGATATACAGGAAATTAAGGTTATAAGCAATAAATGATACGTACTATATACAATAATAATATAACTGCACACTTGAGCTAATTAACCATATAACATGTAGCGTTAACACTAAACGGAAGATACTCGTACACAAACAGTTTCAATTATTCTTTTTTAGAGGTCTATGTATATGTATATAGGCAGCGACCAACAAAACAAATGTGCGGAGAAGATTAGAAATGCTCAGTGAACAACATCAACACCTAGGGCAAACGAGGAGAGACAGCCTACTGGATATCATTAACCAGTTCTGGAAGAATGGAGAACAGCCAACATCGTACCCATCCTCAAGGCAGACAAACCAGCTTGGGAGCTACAGACAAGTCGCATTTACAAGCCATACAGTTAAACTAATGGAAAGAGTAGTCAGAGAAATATTGTACTTCTGGATGGAAAAGGAGAACAACGTATCCAAAGAACAGACAGGCTTCAGGGCAGGTAAGAGTGCTGAAGATAACCTGTCCAGACTAGTCCAGAGTCCAAGATGGCTGGAATCTACCGAAGAATAAAGCAGAAAAGGGGCTACTGGTGGCCTTCGACTTCTCAAGGGCATACGACAAAGTATGGAAGAAGGCACAGAACTTGAAAATGCTTAAATTTGGGGCCCCGAAATGTATTGGCTCTTGGACCATGCAATTCCTTAAAGACAGAAGCAGCCGAGTGGAGTGCCAAGGTACGACACCCAATTGGAAAATCTACAGAGACAGACTACCCCAAGGCAGTGTCCTATCCTCTCCTGTTTCTCCTAGGTGGACGGTCGACCTGACAGAGGAGTCGAAGAAGACCAAAGCCAACGTGTTTATATACGCCGATGATACGGCCAGATTAGCGATGGACCACAACATTGAGAAGGCAGTCAGAAAAGCGCAAGTTATGCAGACACCATGGCGAACTGGGCACGGAAATGGAAAATTATTGTTGCGGGCGAAAACCACCATCAAGATCAACCCAAGTCCCACCGTCCTCCGAGATGCAGCCAAAGTCCTGCCCTCCCTCGAGCGAACCACGGGCTCCCCATCCATGGGTGCGAGGGAATAACAAGAACAACACCAACAAAACAATAAAAAGTATTAAAGAAACGTATTTTCTTCACAAATAATGTTTAGATAACGAAATTACCAAAGGAATTTCAAATCATATGTAGTACATTATTAAGGTTGTGTTTATCCAGTTGACGCATGCAACATCGTAAAAAATGTAACCATTTCATGAGCAATAATGTTTGTATAGGTATTGAAAATAGGTTATAATTTGGAAAAAAATTCATTATGTTGATTTCAATCACCTAATACCTAAATTGTATTATTGAACAGATAAATTTTCAGGAGCAATAAAACTGAACGAATTACAATCAAAGGTTAAACACCTAAGAAAAAAATTATAAAATATATAAGTTTTTGTCTGTTACTACATGTTAGTTAGGTTATAAACTGTAATATAGTATAAATTAGGAACCCGAAAAAACAAGGTCGGAATCTAATAATGCATGTAGAAATTGGAAATTTTTAAATATCTTGCAATGTAATTTTATGATGACAAAGGGACGTTTTGTAAAAAAAAATGAAAACGATTTTTACCAAACCACGAACAGTTCAATTAAGAAGTATTTAAATACCTCAAATTAGAAGGGATACTTCAAATAAAATTAATAAGAACAGCCACACTTACTACTAAAAACAATTAATAAAAATAGTGCATTTAAAAATAATTATAAATTAGTTAAGTGCTTTCCAATTCCAGACATGCTTATATCTAATTTCATAAAATAAAGTTTTGTAGTACATTTTGGTCACGAATAATAATTCCTTTCTTGTATTACAAACGAGAAAAATAAGAGATCATATACACAAGAAAAAGGAGTGAAACATGTTTTTAAAATCTCTGAACAATGAAACTGGAATAACTGCTGAAAAGACTACTAACAAAAACAACAATTATAAAATATAAGAATAACGATATAGAAACAGTAAGCGGTGACTTCGTTAAAATTGTGTTGTGAACTAATAAATCCCAAAATGATGAATTGGTATCTGTTTATGTAGTTGATATGGCAGAAGTTAAGATCCTACCTCTGAGTCATCTGATGTGACCTACATAAGCAAGGGGAAATTTGTTCGGGAACAAAGAAGTGGATCAATAACTAATCGATAAATTAGATAATTAACTGGAACTATGAAAGCAGGCACCTACTGTACTTTTAAAATTAATAAAACATTATACAACTACGTCATTTAATTTTTTTAAGTAAATAATTTAGTTAATAGTCAGGACTTTTGAAATTGTGAGAATATAGTCAATAAAACTATCAAAATTAATAATTCAATAAGTGAATCATTAAAATGTGCCTGAGTGATGAGTTTGGTGTCTGCACACAAAATTTTGACAATAACAAAAAACAATGACTGTGTGTGATATTACAACATAGTATACTCATGAAATATATCAATATCATTAAGCTTTATCATGTTATAATCATGTGCGTATGTAAGTAGGTCACAATAAGTCGTTTCGGTAATTCGTAAGAAAATAATTTTAAATACAAACTATTTATGTCTCAAAAACAGCAGTCAAGAATTATACTAACTTTTATATACTATTATACTAAAATTATAAAAACATTGTTTTTAATGTCTTGCGCATCACTCTAATGGTGCAAAAATTGTTCTGAATGCTTTACGGTATATCCATTTTACAAAAGAAATATTTATACAAACATAGCATTTATCATAGAGTAATAAAATAGAGTAAAAAATATTATAAATAATTTATAGCCATCTGGTTATCACTTAATCAATATAATATGGTAGTATGCAACCTAAACACCAAATACAGCATAATAATTTAATTTTACAAAGGTTACAAAACATGCAGTTCACATAAAAATATATTTAAACAACTTGTTTTCGACATGTTTTTTAATACTTTCAAATATATAAATAGTTGAGTCTATAACTATATAATAATTAATTATTATGTTATTTAAAACCATTTGTAACATATATCATTATTATAATATAATATATGTAATTGTGCTTCAACTATTATAAGTATTCAAATTCTATCATTTACAGTTCGTAATATGGATCAAATTCCAAAATAATCAATAAAAGTAATCTGAATTAAGTGATTCATTCAAATACAATAGATATAATAGTATACATCTTAGTTAATCAGTGACAGATATATATAATAAATTATATGACATGAAAACCAAATTTGAACAGTAACATGGTAATTAATAAATAAATTTTTAATTAAGGTAAAATGTAAGCGATCTGGAAAAACTGTGTTGAATATTGGAAGAATACAGAGTGCTTCAAATTGACAAATTAAATTATCATAATGGATTATTCTTGTATTCAAAATAACATAAACATTCCAACAAACTATCGACTGTAGTCTACATTCAAGTTAGAGCATGCTAGTGGACAGTTTACCTTTTTGATCCGCTTGCAGAGTGTAGGGTCCTTGTTAAGGAAGGGCTTGTGTCGGGTATAGACGCCAGGTTTGGCCTCCTCAGACTTGAAGTTGGAGGAATTCGACTTCATCTTTTTCAACTCCTTGGATCCCACTAGTGCAGGACAATTGTAGAGAAATACACTTCAATACACAATATCAAATATACTATGCAGAAATGTACCAATCAATATAATATGTAGAAATGTTCCCTAATAAATAGGTCAACTACTCAACAGGATAAATAAATTATTCAGCAGTAAAAAACAAAATATTTCAAACAGTAAAATACTAGGCATTTTATATTGAAATGATAAAACTGACTTTTTAGTAATATATTTGTATAATATGTTTCAAGTTTTATAAAACATGAATATAAACAATCTACTAGCATTGTTTCATTTCTTTGTATTATAAATGCACACAAATAATGTATGTATAAGAGGCACAACAGTATTATATCGTTTTTGCATGTTAACAGCTACAATCTTCGATTAATCTAAGTATATTAGCCGCCTTTGCCAAGCCTATTACGTAATTTAATTAAAAGCAAAATTATGAAACAAAATAAAATCTTAAGTGTTATTTAAGATTTGCAATTTAACAGAATTAAATAGGAAGATTATTCTAAATTAGAGTACCGACATTTTACTGACCATTTCCACTAAGTTTTTCTAGAATCTTGATAGACATTCAATAATAACATCGACATGGTATTGATTGACTAACCAAATCAAAGGATATATATATACTTAAATCTAGAATTTTTTTCACTAACATTTTCCGCACTACTTTAGTTATAGATATCAATTGAAGTAAATTATATTTTAAAAAGTTTCTGTCCATAAAATGTGCAACATGATGCTTATGAAATGAGTCATCAATAAGAATTCAAACTCTGTGAGAAAAAAATGTAAAATGCAGGACACAGCTTAATTTCGTATTTATTTTTTAGATTGCAAATTTTCTCGAATATTCTTCAATATTTATTGACATAAACTAAAAAACACTATTATAAAATAGCTACACATTGTCAAATAAACATTATAGCGCTATGTATTAACTCCCGTTTAAAATATACAAATAAAACTAACAAAAACTAAATATACTTAATATACTTAATCGTCCTCTGTTTAAATGCTGTTGATATACTTGGTAGAAACACTATATTTCTTTTGTCAATAATACATGCTTTTATCAATAATTAACAAGCTCAGAGCTAAGCAGATAGTTTTGACTATGTTAGCTTATAGCATGTTTAGTTAATAAAGCGTACATATAATAATAGGTAGCTGTATGAAGTAAAATACTGGAACGTTAAATAGTGATATTGTATGTTGTTAAAAAATTATTTAAAAGTACTTATCATAAAAAATGAAAGCGCTTCCCATAACACTAAAATTTATCTGAACTTCCGATACACATTACAGGATTTATAAGTCTATATTATATCTACAAACTGGATATTTTTCATAAGTCGATGTTAGAAAAAATTGCAATTCAAAAGTTCACAAAATATCGCCCGGGTAACAATAAATAATATTATAGAATAAGAAGAAAAGGAAACATTATTCATTACAACCAAAAATCAATATACCTAAGTAGAAAGAATACTGAATTGTGAATAAAATAAAACCAAAGTCCAATAGACAGCATAGACTTAGCATGCTTGCAGTTAGAAAATAAAACTGAGTTTCTTTCAATCGAACAAAGAATTTTAATACTTTAAAAACTATATCTACATTTAAGATATCTTTATCTTATTTATCAGAATAAAAATGAAGGAAGCTCTTTCGAAAGAACAAATAATCAAATAAAAACTTGTGCGCATGTAACCACGGAATTTTGGGAATACCAGCTGCCCAACATGTTATTCATGAAGCCCTTTCTTTTCGACAGCTATATGGGGGAGTTGAACAAATTATAATTCTAACCATGAAAATTCGAGCATTATTTTTAAAAAGATTGTAAAAAATTGCTCGAAAGTCGTAATAATCTGTATAATAAAAATGATAAAGATATTGTATAATCTATAATTAAAAATAATGCTCGAATAATTCAAAGCTGTATATCCAATATGTATATTAAATAAACCATCTCAAAGATTAAAGTTAGGAATAGAAATGTTACAATTTAATTAAAATTAAAAACCAATTTTAACATTAAACTTACAAGCATCCTCCGCTAAAAAACGAAAAAATAAGCATTTTAAAAGGGAAAACTGTCTTAATTAATATCGTCATAAATACACAATATTAAATAAATATACAAAAAAGAACTAAATTTGTTATGGAAAGCCCATAGAAATGGATAAATGAACTACTAGTACGAAATGTTTGTTTAAATCGTGGCACTAATTTGGATTCTTACTCGGTGCAAAAGGGCCTCTTAACATTTAATAGATAGGAAAGGTCTCCCAAAACTCGCGATAGCTCGGTTAGCTATCAAGAAAACGGCTTTAACTGCTAGAATCTGCAGAAAATTTGACGGTTAGTCTTGATAATGTCTCGATGAGATATGCTTGGATCAGATAGTAGTATTGATTTGGAAATTAATATTGTATCTCGCCTATACCAAGGTATGTTGCGCTCTTAAATAGACGTTTCGAAGCCATCGATACGCCTTCATTGAGTATACTTTAATAAGAACGTTATGTGCGGCGTTGTAAAACAACAATTTATTTTATAATTGAAATCGTTTGGTGCCGTGTGTCTACATTACGGAGATGGACAATTTCCCTTCTAGTTGTTATTGATCCATTTCTATGGATCAGCCTCTACAAGAAGTATAAAACATTAAGTTGTAACTTACCAGACACACATTCGCCAATACGAATAATATTTGGCCAGTGTAACAAAGCTTTGCCAAAGAAGGGATTGGTCACTCCTAATATCACTTGCGGTCTGTAAAGGAAATAATAACTGATAATATTTATGTTCAAAGACTTTGTACAAAACAATATATTGAATAAAAACTATTTGAATGTCAACGAAGATTAATAATTAGAGTATATAACAAATTGGATTATTATCCAGAAAGTTTGAAAAGATTATAAAAGACCTAATGTATGAGTTCTTGGAATAATATAAAAACCAATATAAACAATACACATTTTCATTAAATAATCAAAAATTAATTTTCAAATCAAAGGTTTGCAAAATCGGCTAGTTACTTAATAATAATTTAGACTAGAATTGCGTCAACTTACAAATTATCTTTAAATTACAGAGAGTTCCCGAGTTTGGAAAGTTTTAAATTTATTTAGAATGAAAAACATATAAATATATTGTAATGTTCACCTTCATATAAAACAATTATTATCTACAGGTAACATTTAAAATTACTCAAATCTAACAATGCATATTATATTGTAAGCAAAGGAAGGGAGAGTGTGATGAACCCACGCAGCCTGAGTCTTTGTGGTGAATTCCTTGAACTCAGAGTCATGTATGGTGAAGAAGGGTCGATAGTCCGTGGCATATCGGACAGGGAATATGCAGCTGACGAGAGCTTGGACCACTTCTGAGCAGAGTGTGGGTGAGGGGGCCATCACTAAGAGGGGCTACAAGAGGAGGATTCAGAGAGAAGACAACCGATCAAGATTGCGATGGACAGAAGCACTTAATCGGGGAAAACGGAACACAAATGTCTAATAATTACTGTGGCACAAAGATGATGATGCATATATATTTCTATCCCAAAAATATACAAAATTAGACAGTTTTTAAATTATGTTTTAAATTCTTCAATTATAGTTTTACCAGTAAAGTATAAAGTTTAACCATATTATTCCATTCAATAAAATAAAATAAAACGCATCAATGTTTCAAATAATAGAATATTTAGACAATTGACGTGATGAATAAGCAAATACCTAGCAGACTAAACAGCTTAAAAGTAGTATTAAAAATACAGTGATAATAGTTTTAAAAAAATAACACATAATATAAAATTTAACACCATTATGAAAATAGAGCAGAAGATAGGAGCAATGTTAACCTTCAAGATTTGAAATTTAGTTAAGCAGTTTTATTTTCCCCTGCTAGTAATATTAGTGAGGACTAGCTGCAACAATACTTCACTAACAACTTAGACATATGGATATTGAAGTGTGAATATATCATATTGAGTTAGAATGTGGGTTCCCAATTCTACGTAGAACAGTTCATATATTATGATCAATGGAGGAATATACAAATATAAAAATGCCTTATTTTGTGAATTATCCTGTTTTAATAAAGTATAGAATAGAAATCCTAGGCTGTACCCATAATTATAGAAATAAAAGTTTTGCGAATAAACTCTTTATTGAGTTTATTGCCTGTATTAATTTTTGATTTACCACTTGTTAAAAACATTGGAAACGTTATGATAATTTTCTATAGACATTCTAATACCTATAGTGTTTTACGCTAAACATAATATATTGTATGCACAATGACGTAATTGAATATCTCATTAATCTCAATGAAATTAACAAAAATGTCAATTTACATTCGTAAAAAAACTTGTTTAAAGAGATTAAATATGAATGTATTTTATATTTTAGACGTTAAATATGCTACGTTTAAAACAGTAAAATATTCTCATAAAAATAATAGCTAGCGACAATTTTAATATAGACCACAGTCATTGAAATAGAAACATATTAAACCTCATTATAAAAGGTTGCTTTACTGTTTTTTTATTTTATTTAACATGTGTTGATTATGTTACCAAAAACAGCCTTTTAGAACGTTAATTAAATCATTATACTTTAATAAATCCAAAAATGGTTTTGCTTTCCTCCAACATACAAGGTACACCGAGATTCAAAAACAATGCTCATTAATAGAGGATTCATGATTTTAGCTAAGGTATGCATGTAGAGGTACCTGAGAGGTGATGACAAGCTCCCAAATGAGCTGGAGATGTGGAAGAATGGCGAGGAGAGCGGTGAAGAGGTTCACTTCATAGGCCGAGGAGAGGAAGGTTAGGGTAGCGGGATTCATCTGAGGAGAGAGGATTCACCAGTAAACTAAAGCTGTGTCGATATACATACTTCAGCATTAAAAACTGTTTCCAGTACGACGCCACCCTACGTAGGGCGATACTCCCGACGTCGGACAATATAGCCACAAACGGAAAGTAACAATATATTTGCGTCAAATATTCCAGAAAATACAGAAAAAGGGACAATTTGTTATTGACCATCAAAAATAATTATAAAAGTCACAATATAGACTTGCAGCTTTGCTTATGAATGTCACAACCCTAATACCAAGAAAATGTATTCATTAATGAATGGTAACGTTTCAACTATTTTACCTTCACAATCTCTGTTTCTGTTATATTGGTCTAATTACTTAATATTGTTCTCTTTACTTACTCAGATTATTAAAGAAAAAAGAAAGTAAACTGTACTCACCATGGGTTGGTGATTGACGACAGAAATAGTGGAGGAGGCTGATGGTTCTGTCATGACGAGACGGTCGCCTTTGCTCGGTATCTGTACCTGGATCACAGAGCCCATGATGGGCAGATTAAGAGGAGGGCCGCACTCGGGCACCGGCCATTGGTCCACATCGTGACAGGCTGTAGTAAACAAGAGGGAAAGGGAATCGATTAACTATATAAATTGTAGTCGAAAATAATATCCACACTTTATTTTTTAAATGAGATAACTACTTTAAACTGTATAAAAAATAATATGCACTGTATATTTACTTCATCAAATAAAGTGTAAACATTAACTCAGATAAATACAACTAACTTCCCGAAATACGTAATATATTAATTGGTAGTAAGCCAAATTGAGGCTCATTTATTTCGTGTTCATAAAATATCTGTATATCTTTATTTCTCACCAAATCAGTTTATCATTAATTAACAATTTATTTCTCTCAAATACAATTTCATAATTTAATACAACCACAGCAGTTTATAAATTATATATATGCGGCTAACCCCGCTATTAATAATATAGGGTAATTTTCGTATTGACTTGCCGGGATATACAATTTACTCTATATTATAATACGAGGGGGGTTCAATAAGTTCGTATAATCTATATGAACCCGTAATGATATATGCAATATCTATGCATCATATTAAACTATAGAAAGATCTAAGATAGTGCTGAAAATTTCAAGTCAATATCTCTATGGAAAGTGGAGATATTTAAATTTAAAAAAAATTACATTATCTAAGATCAAAATCAGCTCAAATGTATCTCAAAAACCGCACAATGTGGCAAAAATGATATTTATTTAATGGAAAACATCAATTAAGAACACGGAAATCATCATTTATGTACAGTTGAAGTAAGATTGTAGTATAAAAATGTTTTGCAATCGTTTTTCAATAGTTTATAACTTTGCATTGCTGTTCGATTGGAACTGTTGCAATGTGACCTTCAGGGCCAACAAACGTGGCCACCATTTGTTTACCTACACTGCGGCTCCGGATGCCATTCTGGGGAGGTGATTGACCTTGTGCCGCCCATTGAGTGGACTGTTGCTAACTCTCTGGGTCATATAAATAAAGCCATGTTTCATCTCCAGTGCTAATTGATTTGATTGCTCTTGCATTTACCACGTTGAAAACGCCTTAGCATAGATTGGCAACATTCAACACGAGCTGCCATGTGTTTAGTTGAGAGCAGATGAGGAATCCATCTGGCTGCCACCTTACACATCTTCAGACGCGAATGAATAATTTCATAGACACTACCATTAGAGGTAGCTAAGGTTTCAGCAATCATCTGAATTGTAATACGGCTATCTTCCCTAACCAAATTGGCCACCGGGTCCTCTTGGACACCCGTTGTAGATGTCAATGGGCGACCTGGGCGGTCCTCATCTTCCAGGGATATGCGGTCACAGTGAAATTCTTTAAACCATTTGTAGACTCTGCTTTGTACAGGAGAATGTTCCCCAAATGCTCCTGTAAGTAGTAGATAACATTCATTGACTTTTAAACAGAATTTATAGTCTTAGTAAATCATGGCTCTGAAATGACATTTTTCCAACTGCATTGTAAAATAATGCTGATGAAATAACGATTCAAATTTCAAACCTCATTTAAATTTTTAAAATTTAAATATCTCTGCTTTCCATAGAGATATTGGCTTGACAATATCAGCACTATCTTAGATCTTTCTATAGTTTAATAAAATGCATAGATATTGCATATATCATTACTGGTTCATATAGATCATACGAACTTATTGAACACCCCTCGTAGATGTAGCCTCAAAATTACAGATGATTTAATTTGATATTTTGGTTATTAGTACTGCTTATCTATTGGTATGCTCTATTGGATCATTAAATGGTTTTTTATTTTAAAATATATAGCCGTATCTAAATTGTGCTTTTTATATCATTTGTAATTATGTATGCATTTTTTCACGCTTTAAATTTTACTTATCGTTAAAAATATATTGAATACAGTAATAGATAATTTGTATAATTTATATAATTTCGATGATATAATTTTTTTATATTAACATTTATGTATCTATAATGTATAGTACAATATTTCTTTTATACTACTTTTATAAAATAAATGCGTAATTGGTTATTTCACACACAACAAAGATGAATGCAGCTTAACAAGTCAATCATACTCGACTTGCTATTGCTTTATTCATGATCGATATTTTGAATTTTTATTAAAATATATAAAATACTGAATTTTAAACAAATCGACTGTTCCTGAAGTAATCTATTTAATCTCTATGCAGGGGTATTTATAAATTCTTTGTTATGGAAATATTATCAATTTTTTCTATTATGTGTGAACTTTTAGATTGCTCTAATTCATGTCAAAGTTGAAAATATCAATTTCTACTCTTTGTTTTTGACCTTTGGAATATTTAAATTGCAAGATTATCTGTATTCAATCAATATGTAAACTTACTAATGGTAAAGCTTTACGTAAGACTTTATTGCTTATTGGATTTGAATTTGTAAATGTATGATATTTCCCCTTTTACTTGATTTGTTTTTAGAAAAAGGCCATGCATATTATAATTCATTAATATTTACCACTTATAGATTGGCATTTGTAATAATGCTTGAAATATACTAAATTTTATGTTCCTACATTTTAAATTGAGAAATGTGTTTCGTTTGATATAAAATTATTTTACTTTTGCGTTTTTTACACAATTTGTATGACATATTTAATATATGAAATGGTATTTCAATTTATAAATCAATAATAAGTGTATAATTTAAATAATATTTTTCTGTATAATTGTTTATATTTATATATATATAACTGTTTAAAGACACATTTTTAAATATATGTTTATCTGAGCCTTAAATAATCTGTTTTATGGCGATGAAATTGTTCATGAACCTAAAATATTTGGGACATATATTGACAAAAAATCTTGAACAAAAATTAACTTGTTTTTTATCATTTCATAAACATTTCATTTTTTATTTCTTTTAAAATACATGTCTTTTTGGTATGTTCCTTTTGTAATACGTATCTTTCCTGTCACGTTTTCAATAAATTAGAGGATGATTACATGACCAACATTATAACAACCGTGTTATGTTAAGGATTATTATATTTTTTATAAACATTCCTAAATTAATTAACATTGTAATTTTACTTAGTCTGAAGTACACATGATTCAAGTTATGTTTCTGCTAGCAGTGTTTATATGAGCTTAAGATGCCAAGTTACAACTTTAAACCAAACATCATGAAATTAAATAAAACATAAAATAAACAAGGTTGAAACAGAAATATACCATGGTTAATAATAAAATTAATAAAAATCCTAATTTTAACGTAAATAGACTATTTTACTTCATATAACAAGTTTAAAGCAAAGGGACTTGAAGAAACATAATATATTATGTATACTATGTAAAAGTGCATTAACACTTGAATTTGTTTTTACAATTTTGAAATTTAAAAATATTTTAATTTTAATGAAGCTATAAGGGGAATTAATGACTAGCAATTACAAAGAGATATCATTATTATATTTTAATCAAGTTAAACATTAAATCGTTCGTTCATTATTGTCATTGGACAACAGAATACTAAATATACATAATTGGTTGAATTGGACAACTTTTAACCAATGGGGTAAAATTAAAAGAAGAAATATAGCATATATTGAAAATGCAAGATAACAATTCATTTATTTCTTGACTGTTTTTGTCATGTTGGTGAGTATACCTGAACAGTTAGCTTATTTGGTATGGTAGGTCAATTATGGTTAAAATATTGAATAAATTGTAAGATACCTCTTTTATTTGTATGATATTATTTAACTATGCAGAACGTTTTGTATTACTTTGTCGACTAAAAATTTGTTAGTTACGTTGACAAGCACGCACATATTTCCTTATTGATTTTTAAAAGGCGCACTACGCTCTCTGCATTTATAGATTGCGGATCATCTATCGACTACCTTGGCTCCGATTTATCGATTCAAGCCTGGTGACAGGAGCCGAAGTTCAAGAGGCCCGAAAACGTGGCCCTTATCTCCGGATAGTTCGTCTCGCGGACCATTCCTTGCCCAGTTCAAACTCGGGCCAGGAATCCTCACGCCTGGAAAATACTACTGATGGCTTCACAGCAACTGGTGATTCGCCGTTGATGGTGGAAGTGGATGATGGCGTCGGTGGGTTGCCAGGGGATCCCGGGAGTGACACGGGCAGATTCACGCCACTACCACAGGAGAACTTTGAAGTTGGAAACAAAGGTGAGTATGTGCAGAGGTTAAATGATATGTGTGTTAAGTGCCTCATCACTATTATAGGTATTAGTTGAATCTAGTTGGATAGAGCTAAATTTGGTTAATGATGAAGTATATGAATTTTTTAACTAATATTTTTGTATTGTTTTTACATAGTACAGATATTAGTTTCCGACTGTTCCATAAAATATTTATGTATAGCTCGATTGCTAATCATTTTTGATTTTAAAAAATACTGACAATCGAATACTTTCATTTTGGACTTGTATAATGTGTACGCGTTCCTTTCTATTCTTCAGAAGTTTTACATTATTGTCATTCATTCATTGATGGATTATTTGAACTAATTTTATTTATCTGTATACATTATGAAACATATTTTATTGTAGGGAAAAGCATTTCCATTAGAAAACAAATATGTTATTCACATTATATTAGCAGTTCACTTACAATGTAGAGTACAAGTTAAAACGTTTTCTTTAATATTATTTCTAATTACCTGTAGACAATAAAATTTCTAAAATATTTAGATTTTGAAAATGTAATTGTGAAATACAATAGTGCTATATTTTCCTCAAAGAAAATATAAATCAACCTTACTAAACACTTAGTATTTATACTAGATTAATATAGTCTGGTAATTCTGCCAAAATAATCTGTACAAATTGCTAACAAAGGTTTGACGATTGATTATGGTAGATATAGGTCCTACCTAACACCTCTGAAAAGTCCCAAGCTTTAGGAATTTTTATAAACTCTTTTTTTTCTATATTAGTGGATATAAAAGATTTTCTTCATTTTGTCTAATTTTATTTAAAAACTTTATTTTTGATACAATAAAGTTTTATTTTTTTAGATATATTTTATATCAATTTGTTGCTCTAAGTATTTCCCATCATTTAAAATAGAAACTAGCCTCAAATATTCTATAATTCAAATTCTTTATACTTTAGAATATTGATAATTCGAGTATTTTGGGGATTTAAGGCTAAAAATGGTTTAATAATCAATATTGCAAAGTATATAGAATTTGTATTATAGAATATTTGAGGCTAGTTTCTATTTTAAATGATGGGAAATACTTAGAGCAACAAATTGATATAAAATATGATATCTAAAAGTAAGAATAACACTTAAATTTTCTCAAAAATAAAGTTTTTAAAGAAAATTAGACAAAATGAATAAAATCTTTCATATTCACTAATAATGGAAAAAAGTAAATTAAATAAATTCCTTAAGTTCCCCGGCTTTGGACTTTACAGAGGTGTTAGTTAGGACCTATATCTATAATTATCAATCGTCAAACCTTTGTTAGCAATTTGTCCAGATATCCGTGAATTTAATGCCAAAATGACTATACTAATAGCCAAAATTTGCTAACCTTCCGAAGATATCATTACCATCTCACCAATTTCCTTTTTCTTGACATATAATACATTAGTGATTTTCATATTTTAGAAACAATACAGATACTTCCGATAAAAATTGCTCATTAATTACAAGTAATCTTTTTTCTTAACAGTAATCTTTGCGATATATTCAATTTTGTTTTCTTCTATCTATTTTTTAGAATACCTTCATATCTCTTGTGTAATTTAAACTTGGTTTTTAACGACAATCATATTACTATTTTTAATGCCAATCTAAGAAGCGCCACTACCTTTTGTAATAAGATGCCGTCTAATGTCTGTAAGGCTATATTAATCTGTAATAAATTAGTTGTGAATCTTACTCTGTATTTTGAATTTTGTTATTAATATCATAAATTGCTCATCAGTTAATCTTATTCCTTTAGTAATATTCATATAAAGATCAAAAGGCAAGCATTGTAATCCCACTCCTTTGAGATATGGAGATAAATAGCAGTCATTATTATGTTCACGAAAAAATATATGCGTTTGCTATCCACTAGAAAGAATTATTATAGGAATTAACACAAATATACATTATTATTTCAATAATTTTATTCATAATTTATTTCAATACAAGTTTTTATTTCATATACAGCTAGAAGTGTTATGAATATTGTAATTATATTTTTATGTATTTTTATCATAGTTAGCATTGTTTATCATGGTTTCGTGATATGTTCGATTTTGTCTCAGTTATATTTTGAAATATAAATAGAGGGGCGATGTTCAAAGAAAAGTCTATTTAAATTTATGTAAAAGATCTTAGGATAAACTATAGGTCTGGTAAAAATATTATATGTTTAAAATTGTATATATGTTTGAATATTAAATTATTAGCCAAGTTGGTTATATTTTTAACTTATAAAATTTTGACCTGTAACTGCAGTGGGTTTTAGTACTGCTTATTTAGTAATTTTCACTTGTTGTAATAATGCTATGTTTATTCCGTATATACAGAGGAATATTGTTATATTGATGAGATCTATATTATACTGGAAGACTATAATATGAATGATATTTTTATAGCGTGATCATTTTTCACAAATCTCATACAACCAGGTTAAGTAATTTAAAGATATAAATTATTCAGTGTTGCATGATTATACTAATTAATTTACCTTCTTATATGAAAGGTTAATTTCATGTTTGAATAGTTTGAAAAATGTTTAAAATAAACTTCACCAAGACTCGTATCACTCTGTTATGATGTTATTCGTATTTTAAAAAACCTTGTTGTATATTAGTTTGCTTCTACCTGAGTAAATCGTCATCGAACTTTATGTTACTGGGCAAAAAATGTTTGTTTCTATTTTTTCTTATCTGCTATATAGTAAATATATATATATTTTCACTTGCTTTCAAATAATTTATTTTATTACAGTTTCAATAGTGATGCACAGGAAACTATTGCTATTCACATATCTTCATTTATTTATACGTTGCTTTTTAATGTTAACCATTACAAAAGGTGGAATAAATTGGTTCAACATGAAAGGCGTCAAAACATATTTAAAATAAGCCATGTTTCATTGAAACATTCAGCATCAGCAAGCAACAACATCAAAATATTATCACAGAGTGATTATTTACAACGAATATAAATTTGTTTGTTGCATTAAGACATTTCTATGTAGGTCAAAACATATATACAACAGCTGTTTGAAAAATACCTGTTAAGTTTACTTTCAGTATATAGGAAGAACAAGCATTAATACTAAAGGTAACCCTAGGATTAAATAATTTATTATGTATTGTGTTTTTAAATGCAAATCTAATTTATTTATATTTAACACACAAGGAAATGGAGTCGCTATTCTTTGTTATTTTTGTAACTATACCCTTTACTATTTTACTAGTTTGATTTCAATTTATGCAATAATTATACAATTTTATTGTCTTGTCTTAGTATTTGTTTTAGTCACTATATATTTAGTATGACTCTTCTGTAGATTTTTAATATTTTAATATTAATCTCCACTTCTTTTTTTCATAATGTTCTATGCTGACTTAACCCTAATATATTATGTTTAGTAATAGTATTATAGGAAGTTGTATGTATTTTATTTTTGTTACTGTTGCCTAATAGTGATTGCAAAGAAACACCTAACTATTAAAATATAATATTTTCTACTGGTATTTTTATTTCTTTAGTTTTGGAACATTATTTCATGAAATAATACGTTTCTTTGATTTGACCTGTACATTTTGAAATAATATTGATAATTTCTTCCTCTTAATTTAGCGATAAGTTTAGGTTTTGAACAATTTGACCAATTGAAATGATTTATTATTTATTAATAATTAATTGATTATTATTTAATAAATTGATAATATCTGAATTATAAAATCAAATCATATTTGCACAGTTTAAATGTTCACTATTTAATGTGATCAAAAATTACTATGTATGTAAAATATTTTGATAAATAATATTTTTATCTTTGATCAATATTATCATTTTGTTCTTCTACACCCTTTTTACTCTATTATAAATTACCTATGGTTTACAATAAAGTCATTCAATTATTTAATATAAATGTTTCAATCTAAAGCCTTTTTTATTTGCGTTATTCACATGCACCCAATTATAGATGAACAATCTCTTTATGCGGTGTATTAACTATATCTGATATTATGAGTATACGACAGAATCTTTTCCTAAGAGTATAACAAAATATTAGCAAGAATCACGTTTACATTTCTTATATTTACACTTTATTCAATTATACCTTACACATGTTTAGTAAAATATAAAACCTTTTCTGGCAGATAAATATCACAGATCAATAAAACAAAAGTCTTAAGACAATAATATGTATGTAATATTTATTCTTTAAATTAATTCACATTTAATTTGTAGATCTGTTTTTTGCATCAAGACTTCTAGATTCTTCTTGTTTCTTCTATATGAATATTATTTAATATTAAACATATATAGATTTAAGATCATGAACACACAATTTATGCTTATATTAATTTAATATTAAAAACAGAAATTGTATATTATGCTTTTATTTAAAGACACAAATGATTTTAATTCGAGATAGCATCATTGAAACCTACTTCTCTATAGCTTATAAAATATTTTAATTTAAAATTATGCTGTTTCTTAAAATAATTTGTAAAACTAAATATACCTATATTATAGTCATAGAAAAACATAATTTCAAAAGATAATTTGGTTTGAAATATGTCATGATAAGTTATGTTTGTGAAATAACATACATGTTTTAGACGTTTTTGATATCGGTCTACATAGTCATTAAATATTTCTATTATTAGATAATTACTTTCAAAGTATTAATATGTTTATATTTGTATCTATATAATATAATTTGTTTTATATTCCTAATTATACTGAAAAATGAACATATTCATGAGATTGTGAAATAAAATTAATACGCATAAGTTGCTTTATGTTTTCTTTGATATTTTATGCTTAATTTGATCTAAAAATGTAATGTATAATTTTATTAATAATGTTATATAACAATAATTTTACATTTTTTCAGTTATTTTTATAAATTAAAACAATAAAGTTCTTTGCGTATAGGTTTACATTTTTTAATCAAATATAATTCTAAAATTAAATGTATGATAAATGCTATTAAATCTTATATATACTTGTATATTATACATATTTATTTCGAAAGAAGTTATAAACATTATGGTGCGAAACTATTTCATTGCACAGAATTTATTCATTTGCGGACTTTACTAATTATGTTTACCAGACTTTTTTATGGGCCATAAGTGTTGATGTTTGTTGTTTCTATTTGATCTATTACATTTATTATTATATTTTAAACTGTTGTACAACTTGTAAACGGTATCAACTAAGATAATAATTATAATATCGTTTATTTATTTCATGTCATTGAGTTTTATTTATCTCTTCTAAATAGACATAGATTATTTGAAACTATTAGAAATACTTATTCGATTATACATTTCTCACATTGTTAAAAATATATTATTTTAGAGAATACATAGAGTTTATAAACGTAATAATCCTTTTTAGTGTTTACCATTGCAAAAACTTTTTTTCCAATAGTGGAGTGAGGCATTGTGATATTTTTTGAAAACCTTTCGATCAAAATGAATCTTTTATGCATTATAATGATGACAAATATTAAAATCTATTCCTATATAGATTTGTTAGTTCTTAAATTAATTAGAGAATATTGTTTTAAAATATTATTCTCAATAAATATGTTTTAATTATAATTCAAGATACTTTCTGTTTCACCTGAACTTATTTTTTTTACAATACATATGTTTCTTATCAATAGTATAAGTATTTGAATTAATTTTGTTTGTTTTAATATAAATGATATTTATTTATGTGGTACGTTAATAATCTCACATATTGTTTTCTTTTCTACGTATAATTTTAAATATGTATCAAAATTTGCCTTTTATAATAATGTGTATTAATTATTTTATATACATAACATAAATAACCAGACATGTATATGTAATATATATAGAATATTATTTATTAAGTTGCTTAAAATATAATATAAAAATTTCGTAATGTTGTTATTTATTAACGTGTAGCACTAATATTTTGTAAAGTAATTGTTTTAATAAAGCGTAAATAATTATTTTAAAATAAAATGTTGTTTATATGCATGTCTGTTACACCCTTTATCTAAGGAAATACAATATAATATAGAAATATAAGCTTTATGAACTGAAATGAATCATTTCAAAAACTATTATATATTATGTAGAAGTTAAACAAACATATTCTTTTAAAATATAGCTATTTAGTGTATTATGAAGTTTATTTATACATTCAACACGGATTTTGATCTTAACACTTACGAATCTTGAACTTTTTATAAAGACGAGGACACTTATTTGTAAATGTATATAATATAGATCTATCCATAACATACATCGCTCGTTTCTTCACTATGTATTTGATAATATACTATATTAGTCATATTAAATCAATTTAAGTAACTAATCAGGTTGTATACTTAATTAGTATAAGTGCATGAGCTCTGATGTTTGACATATTACAATCTTCAGATTGTTGTTTTATTAAAAGTAACATGTCCAGTATGCTACTCTACTTATCAGCAGAGTTCGTTTCTGTACTATATAAACTGATAAAGATAGTTAGTTTGTCTTTTAGATGCGTCACAACATACTAATTTTAACTCTATCTCACATATAATATTATGTATCGAGAAAGCTTGACTCATGTTATGTATATCGATTAATCTATTTACATTGTACATCATCTTCCCGACATGTATAATTAATAAGACACATTGTTCTAATTTGTGTTCTCGCGGACATATAATTATTACAGCACGCATTCTAAAAAACAACTGTTATATTTTCTTCCTTAGTCTGTTTATCAATTTTAAACTCAATGAACAAACAAAACTTAATTTTTATTAGACAAAATTACTATATATGTATACTACTTGGATTCTGATAAATGCATTTCTTTATTCAATTTATTTAGTGTTTTACACCCATCAACTTACTAGCTCGTTTTTTGTTGAAGCTTTTATAAATTATGCTGAAAATAGTCGTTGATTCACATTTTCTTTCTGCATTATTAATAATAATTGTGTACATTTTTTTAATTTTTAAGAATATGTATTTTACTTTATTATCCAATCAATATGTGAATATACAATATGTTTAATAGTATGTAGTACCTACTGTAAGTATACTTGTATAATTCTTTATTCGAGGGTATATATAGCTAAATATTTAAGTATATTTAACTAAATTTAAAAAGTAATATACAGTGCTAGTTACCTATTTGATAAGTTAGTTATTATACCTATCGGTAGCGTACTAATTTATCTCCTTAAAATTCAATTGAACTGCGTGTATGAAGAATTAATTAAGTCAAGGGTATCTGAACACGCTGTCCACATGGTGTATATACATATATATATATATATTACTTCTATCGGCATTCTGAAGGGAGTATAGGATTTGTCACATTCTTTGTGTCTAGTTTTCTGTTTACGTCCTTACTTTGTCTTGTCTGTGGTAGAAAAAATTGGTATTTTCATGTATGTAAACAGGTAAATGTTAGTTAAATGATGAAATTAAGTGTTTGTCGAAGCACATATCAGCTCAAAAGAGTTCACATATGTATATGTTATATTGAACGTTCAAAAGACTATGTACTTATTTATGGCTAAAATATACTCGATTGTTTTAATTAACATATTTTTAAATTCATCAGTATTAAATCACATGATACAGTGCTGCGAGCAGCATTATTGAAATTAATAACGCACATTACTATTAGAAAAATTAACGCAACTCCAATCTCTTTGGTGTTATGGTTTGCTGAAAATGTTTAGCATTTCATATTTAGAATATATTTAAAAAACATAAATTTGTTTATTTTCAAGTATGATACCCTTAAATTATGTATTTTATACCATTATTTTTTATATATAATAAAATAAGAAGCATTCTTATTTAATTAATAATCCTAAAAAATCAATTATTTTTAAAAACATTAATATATGTCTATTATATGGCGTGCATCGTAGCCTATAAATTTGTGCGTAGTGCCGATTTTTTTTAATTCTAAGAAAATATATATGCATACAAATACTTCCAAAAGTAAGAACATAATATCAATATAATAAAACATATTTAATATAGATATTTTAGAATAAATATAAAATAAAACTATTATAAAACAAAGATATTAAATATATATAGGCTAGATAGAGTATATAAAAACAAAGAAATATTATTTTAGTGGTTCGTAGTTTTTAGTCTTACCATGGACCAACATACATTTAATGAAAATGATATGTAGGTAGTAAATATCGATGGAGGATGTTAAATTATTATTATTATATAGTTAATAATAAGTGGATTTTTTTCTCTTTATCTCTTTTAAAAATAAATGATTTAACAATTAAAGAACGCATAAATGTAAAATTATAAAAAAACATTATTTAAAAAATGCAGCACTAGCAGCATTTTTAAACATTTATTGAACATTATTAAATAATTTTCAAACTAGCAACATACCATTAAATAATGCATATGTATATATTATTTAGTTTCCAAAATATGTGAAAAAAATTAATTAATGTTAATTATGATTACAACTGCTTTTTTTCAAATGAGGAGCAATATATACATTGCACTTGTTTTTATTTTAAAATTATAGCAATTCTGTATGTAGTTTTTATACTAATTAAAATCAATTAAAAAATCAATTAAAATTATTTAATATTTCTCATTTAAAAATATCAGTCATCGAATTATTTTCATTTTTGTTCGTCTCAAAACATTAACTATGAATATTTTACGATACATTTTTAACGATGATTGTGTAGTACTGATTATAAATATATTTTTATTCTATGGTATATTTTATTCTATATTTTAAGTAGTTTTTATTCAGTTTATTATTGAATAAGGCTATTTCATATGGCCAAACATATTAGTCTATTTTATATCGTAGAAACAGTCTATGTATTTATTTTTATTACTTTTGTCAGAAAACTATAATATTATGTTTAACTAATTTAAATTTATATTAAATTTTGCATATATCATTTCATAATTTGACAATACATTAGAATGTATACAACCATACACTATAAATAGTTACAGTTTTTTTCAGAATTACAAAACATCACAGTATTGTTGCATAACGGAAACCAGTGTTTCGTTTATAAACTTTTAATATTTTTCGCTTTAGCTTCAGTGCCTACAATCTAGTAGATTTTATTCTCTTCTATGCCTTTTGTTATTTAATGGCCAATATCTTTGTTGACTCTAGATAGACAGTAGTGTAATTGGTTTGTACTAACGATATAGATTAAGATTGTTGCGACATAACTTCTGTATATCACGCCTTATATTAATTTGTATTTGTTGAGTGGGGGAAGGTTAGTATTCCAACCAAATGCGATGCATGGATTATTTCATTTCACACAGGTGTTAAAAAGTGACCTTATTATCTGTATAGAATGCAATCGCATATCATAATATTTACTTTATGATCTTTACTTTTCTGCAGCTCTACAGAACAATTGCTATAACCAGTTATAACTATATTTTATAATATAAAAGATACACCTATATAGATGTAGAGAATTATTCGTTATAATTTATTGTTAATAAATACGAGATTGTTTCAGACTTTGACATTTACCAGTAATCATAATCTGTCCTGCAATTAATACAACTGTGTCTTTTTTATTTCTTGTAGTATTTTAATTATATAGTGTTTTAAATGTGTACATTATTTTACTTTTGAATGATTGGCAGGAAGTAGTATTGTTAAATACCATATAAAAAAGACACAATTGTATTAATTGTAAAACAGATTATATTACTAGTAAATATTTGACACATTTTTAATTGCTAGGATTAAAAGTGCTTTTTGTTATTTTTGATGCAACTTTTAATAATACTATTGATTAGTTTTCATTAGCTTTCAAAGAGTGCATATTATAATTTTAGTTCATAATATAGTATTGTGTATTTAGTAAATTGTCATTTTAGTATTCGTTAGAAAAGTTATTGAATTAATGTAACTTTCCACGATCTTCGTTTATTTAAACAAAGTAATGCCTCATTTGTTACATTACTTTTTTTAATTCTATCCAAATTAATATATATCTGAATAATCCAATTTTAAAAGCCATTTTATTTACGTAACAGTTGTTTAAATTAAGCTAAACTATGTTACGAATATAAATTTTTAATAAATATTTGTCAATTACAATGAAGTCATTGTCTAACAGTTATAATTCTATTTCTATGGCTCTCATCCCAATTTATAAAATCAATCATATTTCTGTTAATACCCATATTCGACAAAAATTAATTATTTATTTTGATAAAGTACTTTTGCAATAAACGATTAAAATTACTCTCTTTGATATTATTCCAGTATCAATAATTTTTATTATCGTAAAAACAGATAAATATTGCAGGTGCACAGCTCATGCCATCATACTCGTACATTTGGACAAATAATAAGACCAAACGAATTTCATTAATTTTCTACCTTTAGTTTGATTTTCTATTTTTGTATCTTTTTATTAATCGATTAATTAATTCATCGGTCATTAAATAAAGGAATTTAATGTAATTTCTGGCCTAAATTCTTTTAACTTTACGGATCTTAGTAATATAGTTTATCATAAAGAAAGACAGTTACCGAACTCCACTTTTAAACTGTAATTTATTTATATATTTATACAAAACCAATTTATCCTTTTTAAAGATATCACATCTAAGCTGCTTTGCAGGGAAATGCATATATCAATATGTTAAATAAATGATGATTTTTTTATATATATATTTTTGTATCGTCAAAAGAATACTAACGTTTTGTTATAATGTAGCCAATTAACCATTCAATACAAATTAATTTTTGTATTATTAAAAAACACTTATCAAATATATAACATTTCATCATTACAATTGCAATTCAAATATGCAACTTTTCTTATTTAATAGATAAGTTGTAAAATGAAATTATTTCCTTTGAATAAATATTGAAATGAATTTTTTTTTAACTTTTTGTTTTAAACTTTGAAATTCTAGATTTCAGCTGGGACAAAAATATTTTTTCCCAAACGATCTTTTTAAAGTCGATCATTTTTTAAATTTTTATTTCAGCGGCATTTGGTAAATCTCGATACGTCTACAATGGAAAAAACTCCGAAGGAAATCGTTTTATCACTAACACTGATCTATGATACTATAAAACTCTTTTTGGAGTTACTTAAATGGTATAGGATCAGCTTGACAAGAAATACATTTTCTACGTACTTATTAATGACAGTGACAAATTACATTGCCACTGCTGCAATGTCTCTATAATTGTTCTTTGTAATTTGTGTGTACGATCCCTTTCATACTCTAAAGTAATATGTTTATCTCTCACACATATTAGAATTTTCTATCATGTATTAATTTTTAATGTTTTACTTATTTTATTTATTTTATTTACATAAAGAAACATTTCAGGACTAGTTTCATACTTATTTAGATTATTAGGTGAACCGATTATATCCCAGTATATAGATTACAAAATATTATTTGTAATTTGTCACTTTTTGTCTCTGTATTAATATTTTCCAAACATTGAAATTTATAGATTATGATATTTTGTATTTTTTAATTTTCGTGTACATTTGCTCAGTTCTATGACACATTATATAGACAAATAGGTACTAAATGAGTTGCTTTTTAAATTTTGATATAGAATTTTAACCTTAATCTTTTATGATAAACAGAAAAAAATCGTATTAAGGCCTATGCACACTGAACGCAGCGCAGCGCGTAAAACAAGTTAAAAAGCAATAAATCTTATAGGGCAATGCACACCCAAAGCAGCGCGTTGTGTTGAAAATCAATATTAACGATGACTCACTGACTCAGTATACTGCCCTCCTTCTTTTCTGTTTATATGTAGATTTTCTGCAGAGAGTGTATCGATTTTTGC